>JAOWBP010014930.1:0-17319 GCA_028571105.1 Tragopan temminckii | reverse complement strand
TGTTCAGTTTTGTGCCTCTCACTACAAGAAAGACACTGAGGCCCTGGAACACGTCCAGAGAAGGGCAACGAAACTGGTGAGGGGTCTGGAGCATGAATCTTATGAGGAGCAGCTGAGGGAACTGGGATTGTTCACTCTGGAGAAGAAGAGGCTCAGGGGTAACCTCATTGCTCTCTACTTGAAAGGAGGTTGTGGTAAGATGGGAATTGGCCTCTTCTACCATGAAACTATCAATAGGACTAGAGGGAATGGCCTCAAGTTGCACCAGGGAAGATTCAGGTTGGACATCAGGAAATAGTTTTTCTCCGAGCCAGCGTTCAGGCTCTGGAACGGGAGATGGCAGGGAGTCATGTCCCTGGAGGCGTTAAAGAAATGTGTAAATGTCGTACTGAGGGACACGGTTAAGTGGAAAATATTGGTGATAGGTGGATGGCTGGACTGGATCATCTTAGAGGTCTTTTCTAACCTTGGTGATCCTTTGATTCTAAGAGCTATCCAAAAATACTTCATGGCCTTGAGGTGATTGGTTAAAGGGTCAGGGCATGAGTAATGTTTCCAGTAGCAGGGAAATACATTGAAAGGAACAGGAAGACCCAGCTGATCAAGACGTGGCTCCAAGGCTGGTGTCATTGGCAGAATTTTGGGTTTCTTGATGGTGGGATGGTCTACACAATGCCAGGCCTGTGGGCACCTGGTGAGATGCACTTTTCTCAGAGGGGAAAATGGATTTTTGTGCAGGAGTTAGCAGGGCTGATTGATAAAGTATGAAAAGACAAGCTTGCCAGTGATGAGCTATGGGGTGGCAAGCCAAAATTTGATCTCCCTGATCAATTTCCATGGAGCTGCTCTCCAGCCTTATGTTGCCCAGTCTGTACACAGACCCAGGGTTGCCCCATCCCAGATGCAGAATCTGGCTCTTGGAATTGTTAAATTTTATGTAGTTGGTAATTGTCCAGCCCTCTAATTTGTCAGTACCTCTCTGAAAGGTCTCACTATGCTTGTGGGAGTCAACAGCTCCTCCTAATTTAGAATAATCTGTAGACTTCCTTAGTATGCATTTGAGTATTGCCTCCAGATCATTTTTAAAAACATTAAAGAGATTTGGCTCTAAAATGGAGCATTCTGGAACCCCACCAGTGACTGGCTGCCAGCCTGATGTAAACTCATTTACTATAGCAATGCTCTGAGCTCAGGCTAATTGTTAGCCCATTGTTTTACATATTCATCTAGCTATATGCTATTGGCCCAGAAGGATAATTGTGAGAAGCAGTATTGAAAGCTTTGTGGAATTCGAAAGGATGGCACCATCTGGCTTTCCTTGGTCAACTAGATGGATAACCTTGTCATAAAAAGAAGTCATTAAACAGGATTTATTTTTCCTCATGTGCGTGCTGAATCTCCCAGGGAAGTGGACTCTCCAGGAGTTGGGATGGTCACTGCCTGGGTGCTAACGCTTGTCTCTACTGCAGGATTCCAAGCAACATCTTCGTCAGCTGCATGAGGTCCATCTCCCCAAAATGGATTAGCTGTGGAGAAAATGTGTGGAGGTATCTCCCACTGTCTGTTCATAGCATCTTCTGTGTGCCCAGTGTGCTCTATCCTGGGGCACCAGTGCCCAGGCAGTTCCTGGAATGTCAGGTTCTCCACCCTGCCCTCAGCAAGCACACTGAGGCCAATTGGCAGTGTCTCTCCCTTCATTCCCATTCAACCACAGCTGCAAGGGGGAATGTCTGGACCATTGAAAATGGCTACCTAGGCCATGCAAGGCTGTGTGAGGGGAAGAGAGTGAAAATTTATGACTGTGCAATTTGCAGTACTGCAGTCATCATCGGATGCTGCGCTGGGAAACCTCTTGAGGAAAATGTTGTCTCTTGACAATAGGATGCTGCACAGGGCTTTGTTTTTCCTTTTCATCTCCCACATATTGTTTGTTTCTTCCTTTTGGTAGCAAGTCATCTTCTGCCACCAGCAGTGAGCCCTGTCAACACAGCTCTGTGTGAAAAGTCCAATTCCAGCATGAGTGGAGAAACAGCCTTCTCATCAGCCAATCTCATAGTCTCTCAAACTTGTGTGGATGGCCATCTCCTATGCCAGGTACTGGAAGAGGTTGAGTGGTCTGACCATTCAGCAGATCAGGGACCATGCAATTTCCTTGGGCATTGTCATTGTGTAATAGGAAATGGTTGAGGCGTTTCTTCTCCAGGCTGCAAGAGAGGTACCACAGGATATTATCCAGCTTCAGGGGCAGTCTCTTCTTGCTCCAGCCTAAGCAGAGTAATCAGGTGGTGCATTACAGCCATCTTCAAGGCTTGTGGGAAAAATCTCTGGTCACCAGTAGATGGCTGGAGGTTTACAGACATTTGAGATGGAAGCTGTGGTGCTGGGCATTCCTGGCTTTGTGTCCAACAAACTGCATCTCTGCTGCAGCAAATCTTTCTGGCCACACTATGCTGCTAGTGAATCCAACTGTGACCTACTCCATGCTCAGGGAAGGTGTCTGAGTCATTGAGCTGCACCCCAAGCATTATCTCAGTGGATAGTGCACTAATAGAGGCATGGGTCATCCTGCTGCTGTAGGAGAGGCAAGAGGGCAGCACAGTCAGGCAGCAGTGATGTGACTGAAGGAGAACCTCACAGGCTTCTTTCACCAAGGTTTGGAACCAAGAGATGATTTCCTCAGTGTTCAGGTAGGAGCTCTTGCAGGAGGTGTCAGGGAGGCTGGGCTCATGTTTTCCTCCCAGATTGTCATGTATGTGGTGGAGAAAGCACAGCATGCCTGCCAGCAGCCTTCCCCTCACACAGGTTCACTCCAGTGCCACGCATAGGCAGGACTTTCTCACCAGTGTGTCCAAACGTGTCACGCAGCTCCTGGTGGAAGGTGTGCCTGCAGGGAGGCCTTGGGCATGAACAGGCAGTAGAGGATATTGTCTTCTTGGGCAGTCTGGTCTTCTGGGACGCAAGCCGCTGACAACCAACTACATCCATGACTTGAAGGTGTTTCACGGCAGGTCCCAAGAAAACCAACCAATAGTTCCTCCATAACCTCACACTTGTCAGCCATGTATGGCACTGGGCACTGAAGGTGATCTGCAGAAATTATGCTCAGATCCCATGTGTTGAGTCACTGTTTTCTTCTACCTTGCCATCATCCTTGTCCTATTCCTTGCTTGTGGAGCTGCCCTGCTTGCTGCTGCTCTGTGGTTCACAGCTCCTTTTCCTAAGCTGCTGGCAGAGACGAAAGAGCACTACAATGAGCCCAGCAAAGGCCCAGAACTGTTACTGTTACAGGGCAGCAAGCAATAGGGCACCTCATGCTACTGCACTTTTCTCCTGACTCATTCATTCAATCTCATGCAGCACCTGAGCCGTGTCCTGTCTCAGCTGCTCTGCATGCTGCTGCATGCACTTGTGTGTCTGTGTCTACATGGCCAACCTTCAGCTGCGGCTTCTGGGTGATGTCCAGCACAGACAGGGCAAAGAAGATCACCTAGGCCATGGCCTGCAGAAGATGCATGTTGCGCTCACCAATGGCCCAGCTACATGCAGGGGAGCTGCCTGCTGGTGGCCCTCCTGCAGAGATGACACGAACTGGCTTTCCTCAATGTAGGTAATTTTTCTCTTGAAAAGAAAAAAAGCCTTTTTTTTTTTCTTGATAAATAGAAATTTTCTTTCATCTTAATGGAATCTACACTTATTTACCCTGACCTTGTATTTCTTAAACTGAAGCCCAGAATTACTTTTCTTTTCTGCAAAACTAATGTTCTATTGAGTCAGTTTGCTATATCTGCTTGCATTTGTGCTTGTCTGATCTAAAGACTCATGTAGAGCCTTTAAAAAACTTTCAACGGTTTTCTTAGGAAAAATAAGTGGGTTAACAAAATACTAGTTGTATTGTTGCTTTAAAAATCATTACAAATCTGAGGAATTGTCACTGCGATGTGTTGACCCTGGCCAGAAACTAAGCACCCACCCTGGTTGCTTGCTTACTCAGGATGAAGATGGCATCAGAAAAGCAAAGAAAGAAAACTTGTGGATCAAGATAAAGATAGTTTAATAAGTGAAACAAAGCTACCTGCTTAGTTAAAGGGAAATAAAGGATTCATTCACTGTTTCCAATCAGAAGGCAGATGTTTATTCATTTATTGGCAAGTATGCACAGTGGTTACTTGGAAAGACAAATGCCGTAACTGCAAACATCCTCCTTTCCTCCTTCATTCCCTGAGATTTTATGAGAGAGCATCATGTTATGCAGCATGGAAAACCATTTGGGTTTCCCGTTTTATCTTTTTGTGCATCCCCTGCCTACTTGCTGGGGGTCAGAGTAGGAAAAAGAGAAGTAGAGGCTCAGGGAAGACCTTATTGTTCTCTACAGCTGCTTGAAAAGAGGTTGTGAAGAGGGGCTAGGCCTCCTCTTCCACAGAAAGTCAATAGAATAAGAGCTAATAGCCTCAAGTTGCTCCAGGGGAAATTCGGGTTGGGTGTTAGGAAGAATATCTGTGAAAGAGTGATAAGGCATTGGAACAGGCTGCTCAGGGAGGTGGTGGAGTCATCATCCCTGGAAGCTTTCAAGAAATGTGTAGAAGTGGTGCTTAGTGTTGCAGCTTAGTAGGCATGGTGCTGATGGGTTGGTGGTTGAGCTATCAGGCATGTCCAACCCACTGCCTGTGGGCTGCATGTGTCCCAGCATGGCTTACAGTGCCACGCACACACTGCCCCCTGTGGGTCTTTTCAAGGAGTGTACCCGGCTACGCACTGATGGCTCGGCAAGTGCTGTTAACACTGCCGACTGAAAACAGGGCACAGGGAGGGCAGTGCTGTGCATTGCTGACTCAAGTGGTGGCAAATAATTATATGCATTTTGATACACTGGCTGAAGACTGTGCTCTGAACAGCGAAGAGTACTCAGCTGTGCTTTTTGTTTTCATAAAGAGGTTTGAGAATAGGTTTTAGGATTGCAAAAAGACCACCAATTTCAGTTTGCGACACAATTTTCAGTTGGTGTAAGTATATTACCTGCATATTTTCAAATAGATTGTATAGGGTTGCAATCAGATATTCAATTCAAAAATCTGATTATGTCCATGTACCAGACTTTCATAAGACCTGTCTTACCAGAGAAAAATATCCTTCACTTCACAACCATGCCTTATTCATGTCCTCACATTTTGGCAGTATGGAAATTTGTGAACAGTTGTGAGGGATGAAGTACAGGAAGAGGAAAATTTTGTCAAAAGCCTTTAGTGAACACGTTGAGAGCACACTGAGAATTGCAACCGCTGCCACTGAACAAGGCTGATGGATTAGTTTCATGAAAATAAGGTCACGTATGACACTAGTTTTATGTTTTTGTTTTTCTCTTTTTTAATATCTTAAGAAAAATATTAAAATATTTTGTTACTTACCTTGTAACAGAATTTTACAAGGGCTGCTCCGAAAGTAATGCCTCCTATTTTATTATGTTGGCCCACAATATCAGAGGTGAATGTTGCTGGTACAGAAGTAGAGGTTGAACCTTCTCAACAATATTCCATTACATTTTGTTGCTGTGTGACAGATGGCAGCAGATAGGCAGACAGACAAAATGCTGCCTAGCATAAAAGTGCAGGTGAAGCAAAGGTGTGTCATTGAATTCCTCCATGCGGAAAAAGTGGCGTATACTGACATTCACTGATGCTTGCTGAATGTTTATGGACACCACACAGTGTGTTCAGCAAAGGCAGTGGGTAGTGCTTTGTGGCTGTGGCAGCAGTGGGTCACCTCCACTGATGCAAATTTTTATGAGTATGGCATGCAGGCTCTTGTTTGTTGCTGGTGAAAATACAGAGCTAGTGGTGGCAACTATGTTGAAAAATAGTATTTTCTAACTGAGAATTTGCTCTATCAAACAGTGTTATTGTGCTCTTTGTAGTTGTAGTTTCCAAGGAAATAGATAGGAGGCATTACCTTAGGAGCAACTACGTATATGCGTCCCAAGACAATTCCTCCTTACTCACTGTGGCCCAGGCAAGCCAAAAGGTTGGTCCCCCATGGGCTAGGTGATCTTAGCGATGTTTTACAACCTTCATGATTCTGTGAATAACATTTTTGTGTTTTCATCACTGTTTCAGTCACAAATCCAGAACACAACACCATACAGGCTACTAGAAGAAACTCAACACTGTTTCAGAAGGGCCTAGAGCAGTCTAATGAAGGCTTGTTTTCTGGTCGTGCTTTTCCAGTAGTTATTCAATTGTTCTTCCTGCTTACACTGTCACAGTCAGTATCCGTTGCTTCTGATGAAGTCATGTCTCTGCTGCCAGCACAAAACCTTTACTTTGCGTAGGGCTATTTTAACTATAAGAATTGGGTATTTGCTAATTCAGTGTCCAGGCATCTGACTCTGGACTGCTCACTCTGCCTCAGTATTTTGGGACTCTGTAATGATGATGGGAGTAAGCAAGTGTGCAGGTCTTCCCTTGGCTATATTCTGTAGGACATGTGAGCAACATGAGCAGCTGAAATGGTAAGATTTTCCCCAAGATGCATCACACCTGGTCCAAAGAGAGACACCATTGTTCCTTTGAGATCCATAGCCCATTTGTTTAATCAGCAGTGAGGTCAGCTGATGTATCTCTACAGCAGTCCAGTTATTGCCCTTCTGACTCAAATCTGAAGAACAGATTTAAATTCAGTGATCTTATTTTCCTAGCAGTAACTAGGAGCCAAAACCACAGATGGCAGAACCCTCCCGACCTTTGCAGCATCCCAGATTAGGTATCAGAGTCTAAATCCTAAGTTCCACTTTAGTCTTGAATGTCCTTTTTCGTACTAGCTCGTCATACTTTGCACATGCGTAATGACCTGAGAAACAGCTGCAGCAGCGTCAGCACTTTTCTCTGAGATGTAACTGTGTCCTTGAATCCACAACTAAATGTGAAGAAACAACATTTATATTAATACCTAATGAAACATAATGGTTTCTGCAGTATTTTCTGGGAAGTTTTTTGTTGTTGTTGCTGTTTTGTTTTCCTTTCCCAAGAAAGGAGGATTTTCATTTTATAGATATACTGTGGAAGAGACATGAAGCTTCACATAACAACAGAAAATAGCATGTCCAAATTCTGCTGGCACTATAGTGTTTCACAGCTTCCCTAACACAAGTGTAACTTGCTGTAAGACAGCAGTATAAATACCTGAGTGATTACACTGATAGTCACTCTGAGTTTTGATGACCATTTTCTACAGATATGATACTGAGATCCTCTGACTCTGCTGTGTGCTGACTCTTCACTTTTGAATAGTTCTTAATGAATTTTTAATGTCAGGCAGTGCGACACATCAAAGTAGCTGTGAGTGATTTCCACTCATTTGTAGTAAGAAAAGGAGAGACAGTATAGATCAAGTTGGTAGGACCAGCAGTTTGTGTTCTGCACAATACACATAACTGTGGAAATGAATTTCAAATTAAGTTCAGTGACTCCATAAAGCAATAAAATGGTATGCAGCATCAGCAAGAATAATTTCTGCTGAGTAGATTGCTAAGAAAATATTGGAGATTCTAGAAGCATTTATTTTAAAATGCACCAAGAGCAAAATACACACAAGCTCATGCTGCCTGTGTGACACCCTACAGTTTGTGCAGAAAGAAAAGAGCTTCTGCTATCCAGCCACACTGAATCAGTAAGGCAAGGAAAATATTGAAAAGTTATAATTGCTTATCTTGACAGTTTCCATTTATATATTAATTTGTAGTATTTAATATATTTCCTTCTTGAGGTAACAATCTAGCAGACTGTATTTAAAGTGCACTATTTCTGCAGGAGTGCATCCAAGATGTATGGTATACACATCGTCTCCTAACTGCCTACCCAGGGGTACACAGATTATTTGCATATGAAATCCTTGTTTTCAGTGCTGGTGTGTAAGAATATATACACAATGAGACTTGTCATATTTCTTCATGGGATATAAGTTTCCTGAATTACTTGGCCATTTAAAATTCTGGTGCTGTATCTGATTATATCATCATCAAGAACAATCACAATAAAAATTGCTGCTGAAAAGCTGCCTTCAATTAAACAGTCAGGTCTCAGTTCAAATGTTTATCTTTTAAAATTAACCTCCACTTCTACAGTGTAAGAAAGTGATTATTGCATAACATGAAGTATATGGTTGTACTATAGGTGTTAAGGTATTCATTCATTTTAGTTGTAAGGGAGGATGTGTTTTAAGTGAGAAAGAAAACTGAGCCATCAATGTAATATTTCACTGATTTAAAAAATGTATATGTATATAATGTTTGCATGATATTTCAAGAACAACAGCTTTCTCCAGAATTTTTGAATGTAGTCGAAACTTTAACTACTGTTGTAGTTGTGGACAGCCATTAAATGCTCTATAATGAATTAATTTTCTTCCACCATAGAAATGCATTAGCATACCGTATCTGCAGAAGCACTGTATGTCTGAGGAAAATGGGGAAGCCTCTGGAGGGGTTCAGCTCTGGGAAGTAAAGAAAGTTAAAGACTTCCAATCGCTGGTTTTCAAGTGGAGATATCCTAAGAACGGTTGGTGGTGTTACATGGTATTGTATCTTTGTAACTTTGCAAAGAGAAACTTAAATGTTGTGGGACTCTGAAGTTGCTAGATACACATCTGTAGTCACTGGTAATCTGGAATGATTTAGTGGGCTTCTTGGCCAGTGATTGTGAATCCTGCTGTGACAGCACCTGTTCTCTCATGTTGAACAAATTCTGCAGCCATGTCTAGGGAAATGGTGATGAGGACTACTCTGTCCCTGCTGCCTGCGTGATCTATTTCCAGATTTCCCTGTCTGATCTACACCAGCACCTTAATCTTTGCACATCCTTGCAGATCTCTTTCTAATTTTTGGTTAAAAACCATTACCTCTCATCTATTATTGCTACACTTTCTGATGAAGAGTCCTTCCCCATCTTTCTTGTAGGCCCCCTTTAAGTTCTTTGATCGCTATAAGGTTTCCCTTGAGCCTTCTCTAGGCTAAATTAACCAAGTTGTCTCAATCTGTTTTTGTTGGAGAACTTCTCCAGCTCTCTGAACATCTTTGTGGCCCTGCTCTGGACTCACTCTGACAAGTCCATGACTTTTATATGCTGCAGGCCCTAGAGCTGAAAACTGTACTGCAGGTAGGGTGTTAACAACAGTAGAAAGATAAAGTTAGCTTTCTTGGCTGCAGGCAGCTACTACTAGCTTGCATAAAGCTTTTTATCCACTGGTGTCCCCATGTCTTTCTCCATAGGGCTACACTCTTCACTCTGTATGCAGTTTTGGGACTGCGCTAACCCAGGTGCAGGACCTTGCACTTGATCTTGTTGAACCACGTTTTTCACACATGCCCACTTCTCACTTCTCAAGCTTGTCATGGTCCTTCTGGATGGCATCCCTTTTCTCCATTATGTTGACCGTACCATTCAACTTGGTGTCATACATAGACATACATTGCTGATGGTGCACTCAATCCCACTGCCCTGTCACTGACAAAGATGTTAAATAGGATATTAAATAGTGCTCGTCCCACAACCAACCCGTGAGAAATGTCACACATCACTGTTCTTCACCTGGACATTAAATTCTTAATTTCTTCCACCTGTCTAGTACTTACAAACAAACAAACAAGCAGAAAAAAACAGCTGGCCCTAGTGTTTTGTATTTAACAGCTGTATTTGGTATTTTGCAAGCTGTTTAGCAAGTGTTTAGTAGACTAAAGGAAAAAAATGAGCAGACATCAGTTCAAAAATGACTCTCCCCTTGACAAATGAGCTGCTTAGTCTTCTTGCCCAGGAGGAAAACATGAGGCATTAGGCAGCATGGCCTAAGCTTCCCAGATGAGGAAGAAGGGTGTAGAGCAGATGATCAGAGCCTAAGGGGAAGGCAGCTATGGCAGGGTGATCAGCATGGCCAGAGGTACCTGAGCAGGACCTCCTTCAGCACAGTAGAGCTGTCTTTATACAGTGAAAACAAGCGGCAATAACAGAGGTTAGTCTAATTCTATTTGATATGACTAATTCTAGTTATTCCACCTGACAGCCATTGGTTTTAGATATTTCATTACAACTGCATAGCTATTAGATGGATCAGTCCTTGCAACTAGTGACTAAGTTGATAATCAGATCAAAAAAGGCTTCTTTGCCTATAGCCTTTATTCTCTGCAAGTGCTTTTGGGGACTGCTTACTAAGGTTAAACATGTCTTAGGCAATTAAAGTTCTCTCTTGTCAGGAGAATGGTCCTTTAGGCCCACATCTGAGCAGGGCACTGTCTTGCTCCGATTATGAGAGTGAGAGGTGGTTATTTGATATATTTATACCCGACATGACGTTAAGAAACAACGGTTCAAATGTTGGTCTTACCAGTTTATTACAAATCCTAATCAATCAGGATTGATTGAGATGAGGAAGGGAAGGCCGATGACTATTATGAATTAGGGTGAAGTGTCCCATTGCTTGCTTTTCCAGTGGTCCTAGGCCAGTACAGGAGCAAAAGTGCAGGGAGAGCAGCAGCAGGTACAGTGACAGTGAGTCTGGGAGAAAGAGGCAGGTCTCAGGTAGCAGGCCCAGGAGAGTCCGTCAGCTGGCAGGTATCACATCATGAGGCATCTGATGTCAGACACAATCCTCTTGGTTGTACGTCCCATTTTTTTTATCCTCTTCTGCCAACGTGGCATTCCTGGGCACTTAGGTAAGAGTCATGTGCAGCACCCCCAAGCATGCAGGTACGGCTATCTCACTCGAGCCCACGCAAAAGACTGCTTCCTGGCCATTAAGCTGCTACTCATCTCTCTCTCCTTGTTCGGACAAAAGATTTCTCCAACTTTGACCAGGACTTGCCTGGACATATCCATCTGTGTTCCTCAGCAAGCCTCGAGGCAAAGGTGCAAAAAGAATAATCTCTTATTGGCACCCTATGTGAGAATCTAAGACTACCAAGCATGTTAGTTTTCTCCCAGAGAATCAACTCCTTTCAGCATTTCTTAAAAATAAGACTTTCCAATTTTCCTGCTTTTCAAGAGCAAAGAGTTGAATAATTTTGACATAACTGAAATATTGAAAGTATTAATGCAAAGAGTATGCAAGCGTAGCTGTGAAAAATGAATATAGATCCACCTACACATTTCTGTGTATACAATGTCTGTATGTATAGTTATGTATACAGAACTATGTATGTAAAAATAACTGCTTTCTCAGGCTAGTGGAAATGGTAGTAATTTTTGTATTATAAAGCATGGAAAATTGTGAGTGTTGTGGTTTTCCACAGTGGTTGGCTCACTCCTCCCTCAGTGGGATAGGGGAGAAAATTGGAAAGTTTAAGAACTCATGAACTGAGATAAGGATTGTTTAATAAATAAGAAACAATAATAACAGTAAAAATATAAACACAACATACAAAACAAGTGTCAGCCAGTCACCAGCCAACTCTCCCTATTTTAACTGCTAAGTGTGATGCCATTTTGTATGGTACATCAATTTTGTCAGCCATGTCAGCTGACCTTGTGTCTCTTCTCACCCCGGTGCTCCCAGAGCAGCATGAAGAACAGAAAAGTCTTTGTCTCTTTGTAAGCACTGCTCTGCAACAGCTAAAACATCAGTGTGTTAGCAACAGTATTTTCATACTAAGTCCAAAAATGAGCAAAATGCTCAGCTACTAGGAAGAAAATTAACTCTATCCCAGCTAAAACCAGAACAGGATGATCTTGTAGTCTAAGCCGAAAGAGACAGAAGAGAAATACCATTGGCAGAAGCTAAATTTTAATTTGCTTATCACGAGTGAGATCGCGGCTGTAAAAAGGAAGAAGGATAAGTTTTCAGATAAGCTAATGAAATTAAAAAATGGCTTGGTCAGATATCAGCTACTAAATATAAAGCTGTGGTAGATCTAAGGATGAGGCATTTTCAAGTGATAAGCCCTAGCTGGGGTGATGAAGTCATTCAGCACCTTAAATTCTCGCAGGTGTTTTAGCACTTTTCCTTCAGGTAAAACTTTCCGGATGAAATGGATGTGGCTGCTTGTCACACGTCTCCATTGCCATCCAGTCTTAAAATAATAAAAAAAAAAGATGCAAATAAATTTCTGTCTTAAATATAAATTTCTGTTGAATACTAAGTTCAGTTAGATTCTCATTAACCATATACACAAGCTGCAAGGTACACAAGTAGTATGGGGACAGGTAACAACAGAAGCCATACAGTACATGGTGAGATAGCTGCAGTTTGGATTTCTACTTTACTTTTACCTTTTTTTTTTTTTTTTTTTTTTTTAAATCCAGATTTTAGATCTCGAGTGGAATATGAAGGGTAGAAAAGAAAAATAAGCTGTTATCCTTGGGTCTCTTTTCATGAGTGGAGGGACCTAAGGTCTTTTACCATCCTGGTTCTTCTGTGTATAAAGAAAGCCAGCCAGTGTGCCAAATAACTGGCAGGGAACAGAGCTTAAATACAAAAACTGTGGTAAAATTTGAGAAGTCTACATAAAATCTGATAACAAACCTCTTGTAAGAAGTGTTTTTATTAGTAGTGAATTGCTGTCACAGCTATGCTATTATTTCAACTGTGCTATTGGATTAAAGATTGTATGATGAAACCTGTGTTCTTATACATGTGGCTATAGAGGTCAAATATTAACTAGCAATTTCAAAGAAAACTGGGAGGTTAATATGTGAAATCATAATGTAAAGTATTTGACTATCAGAAAACAGTCAGTGAGTTTGTACTGTATGAAAGGACCACAACCATACTTTCAGGAAGCATATCTTGAAGAATTTTTGATAAACATCCAAAATTTACTTCGAATATTCAAATATATTTGAACAGATTTCTAACTAAAAAGCTTATCTTTTTTTTGTTTTTCCTTGATTTATGAGTAGAATGGACTCATTTTTGATACAACTTTGCTGACTTCTTTTCTGTTCCCTGTCCACAAAATGAGTTCAGAATTTCAGACTCCAATTTATGCGGCCTCCCATCTCACACCTCTCTGACAGGATCTGGCACTAAATTGTGAAGTGCTTATTAATTTTGTTGCTTAATGTGAAAACTTGCAACATTAGAACTTCTCTGCCTGAGACCACACAAACACATTACTACAGGGTAAGAAGGTACTGTGTGCTGGCAGATCCACAATAAATATCTGTTTGAGTGCTCCTAGCCTGTGGCAAATGCAACTTAATTCAAGTTAGCATGAAACAAGGCTAAGCAAACTCAATTTATTTTGCTTTTGCCATAGGCTAAAAGAATTCACAGTAGACAGTTGCTGTAGATCAGCTTCTGAGTTTGTGGATGATTCTTTTGTCTGTCAGATTGGTGTGAAATCGGAGAGCAATGAGGATAAAATTCTATAATTTTGGTATTGCATAACAGTACTAGAGATTTGGAGAGGCACTGTTTGAGGTGGGTATTGTTCACATTTTAAACTGGAGTCAGAATTTTCCGAAGTAGCTGTTGTATGGCCAAGCAAACATAAGAAAATAAAAAGATGGTACTTCTTAAATAAAATTGTAGATTTATAAATATAAATTTATAAATACAGTGAATAGGACTGGATAAAATACCAACTCTCACTGGAAGTCCAACTCAGGCCATTCTATGATTCTATGATTCTATGAAGTCAGTGCAGATTTGCCAACAATATCACTGTGATTCTGTAGAATATTCTATGGAAGAAATTCTGCAATGTAAGGGTAGGCATTTTTGCGTGGAGCTAAAGTAAAATGAAAAAAAAAAATATTTCTGGTTTCATCAAAGCTAATGGGTAATTTTTAAGGCTTTCAAGAGGAAAAGAATATCTCTGTCAATTTTCTTCCCCCTGCCCCAAAGGATGCTAAAAAGCATTGTGCAGGAGTCACTGCAGAAAGTTTGACAACCATTGCCATTAGAGGGTGTCAGACTGTGAGTTAATAATGGTTCTTTTCACTCTTTACATCTACTAATCAATACAATTGTTACAGACTTTCTGAGCTGTATGTTATCTAAGCGATGGGTAGCATGACTTGGGCCATGTAACATGTCATGTTTGAAAAGCAGGGTCATGACATGTTTCTTTGCTGACTGCCACATGATTCTGCAGTCCAGTCTGCTTTCCTTCAGGATGGACTATAAGAATTACACTTCTGTTAGCCTTGCCAAGGGAATATAATGAAACTAAAAAGATTTCATTTATGTGGTGGACACAGTCTTACTTTTCAAGCCAATCAGACTTCTCACTCTTCTGGTTGGGAAGACAGAACAGCATTATTAATCCAAAATTACAAGATACAGTAGAGTGCACAGGATATATCTGAGACCCATTTTTGTACAAGCAGGGCTGATCAGGAAATACAAAGAAACACCTGCATTTCTTAGAGAACAGGCAGATGAAGGCCACTGGGGGAATTGCCTGCAGGACTGTGATGATGTTAGAAATGCTTGGGTGGATCCTTAGTTGAATATGTGGAAGAAATGACTCAGTTATCATTACCATGAGCATCGGAGGTAACTAGTGAGGCTAGGATATATAGCCTGGATATATACCCTGATTCTTATATATTACCCAGGAAGTATGTAGTCTATATTCAAAGTCAAGAAACAAGAAAATGTGTTGGAAGGGCTCAGAACTTCCCTTTTACAAATCCCTGTAGTTATGTTTTTGTCCATGATTTAAAACACTGTGAGATTGCTAACAGAAACTCCCCAAACCTGTCACATCACTGTTTTGCTACTAAAGATTCTTTGGGATGCTACTTTTCTACTTGGTTTCTTATTACAGCTTGATTTCAGCTACTAACTATCTTCACAGATGTCAAAATCTACAGTATTAAAATCTTTGTCTTTGCAGCCTGTAACAAATCCCACATTGAAAGTGGGATCTGTTCTGCAACACTTCCAATTGTCTTTCAGCTTGTTGTCAACTCCTGCAGTCTATGCATAACATGAGAGAGATTTCAGGAAACTGAGCACTTTACTCTTGTGCAAATTTATCCATGATACTTAAAAACAGAGCAAATTTTCAAATTTACTAACAGAACAAGTACATGAAAGCCCTAGATGTTAGTCTCTGCTGCATTCATACTGTATATCCAGCAGTAGAAACTAAAGGTTTAAAATTCAAAGAATAAAAAGCTAATAAGATCTATGAGAGAGAGATCAAGAATATGGAAGTTGCCTCTCACATTTTGCAAAGCTGGTAGTCAACTGTCTGCTGGGGTGTCATTGCAGTGACATGTGTAAATTATGCTTGGATCAAAAATGGTTCAACTTCTGCCAGCACAGAGAGTGGAGAAAGCTGCTTCAGCCTTGGAACTAGAGTAAACTTTTCATTGCTATGCCTTTCAGTTTCCTTGTTTGTGCAAAGACACTATTACTTCCATTACAAAATCCTGAATATTTACTATGAAAGAGCAAAATTTTCATTGCAAAAGATTGACCTACCTAAGAAAGAGAAGCCAACTGCTAGACTGTTGAGTAATAGTAATTTGTTCTTTTCCTGCAGCTAATAAGTTCATCATTCAGAGTGTGACAGCTTCAGCAGGACGCAGACAGTCCCTTTGAACTAGAACATCCGTAAATGAAGGTCTAGGGTACTTTCCTCAGTAAAATAATTTTCTTCAAGCAAAGAGAAATGATGTCAGAGATGCCTTACATCACCGTGTAAGTAAATCACCTATTTGTAATTTGAAATGAAGGACTGCTTGGGAACATAATGCTGTAACTGGGTTGAGAGGTTGGGAATGAAGGGAAGTGCCTTGCTGCAATTAAATTAGAAGTTAAGAAGTGGCACAAAGGAGAAAATTTATCTGTTTCAATTTTCTGTAAGAAACCAGGAGGTTGTTGTCACTTTTTAAAGGTTGCATTTTGCAATTTCCTTTTTATATGCCTACATAATTTAAAATAATCTTTAAAGGACTCTTATTGCAAGTTAAGTATACAGTTTCAAGTTAACTTTTAAAACAGTAAAACTGTTTGATGATCTGACAGGAAAAGGTCTAATCAACCTATTATTTATTCTGATGGTTTGGTGAAAGTCACTAATGAAGCTAGGAGACCAAAAGGGATGAAATGCAACCTGATCTTGTGTGGCGTATTCTAGTGTGCCTGTTAGTCCAAATACATAAAATGCAGTTGCTGTTCCTCTTGCTGGAGGAGCAAAAATGAGTTATGGTAGTACTTGGATAGCCTGGTGCTGACCTAGAAAGGAAAATTGAATATTTTGAAGTAAAGGAGAAAGAACACATTAAATTGTGCTGAAGACAAGCCTCAACTCTTAATAATAACAATAAAAAAATTAAAAAGGGCAAGGTTCATTTTAAACTTATGGCTTCAGGAAGATTATGTATGACTAATACAAGTTAATGGCATCTAGTGGCAAGCAATAGAAGTCACTTACTGCCATTACAAATGCTGTGTGCAAAGCAAATTGCTAACTGTGGCAAAATCTTTCTGCTTTGCTTAATTGAGAGGGAAAAGGCAGCTGGACCTGAAATGACTGAAGTGAAAAAGTAGACAGTCTTCATAACCTCTACTCAGAGCAGGTCAGAGGGTTTCTAGTTCAGAACAGGGTACGGATTGTGCTTAAGCCTGTAAGTGACACTATCCCATTTACTTCAGTTTTGAAGAGGAAGGGAAAAAATGGTAGACAGACATAATTTCAATCTTTATCCCATTTCTTCACATTGTCTGTTTTCATCATGTTAGATATACCCATTATCGTACCCTGGAATAACCATGGAACTAAAAGCAAAGTTCATTCATGTATGTATGTTTTCATGTATGTGTTATTTCAACAGTAAGGATAACATTTTTCACTTCTTCTCTGAAGATGATCTGCCCGTGGCAAATTGCCACATCTGTGCTGATTTGCATAATTTTCTCCAATGATCTGTATGATGCTGAAAATGGATTTTAAAATTCTGTGTTAGTATGAATTTTATCCATTTACTGCCTATAGAGATGATGAGGAGGGGAAGAGAGGGGGAAAGGGCAGGCTGTTTGTTAGTGAAGGACCTATGTAGAGATTACCTGTGTTATTATTGTTATTTCAACTAAAAAAAGATCAGTCCTTTTTTATTCCTGTATCTTGTTATAAACTAAAAGTTGTAGTTGAAACAAACTACATAGAGTACTTACTGTATAGATATATGCACAAAATTGTGCACACTATAGCAGTGTATTCCATACTGTCACTGAGAAAACCTCTTCCTGAATAAGGTTTTAAGTCATGCTCGAATGTTTATATTATGTAACTTACTGTAATCGGAAATCAGACATAACTATCACCCTGATACTAACCTAATGAAGTTACAACATATAAATAAAAGTTATTCACCAGTGTTTAAA
>JAOWBP010014866.1:0-24254 GCA_028571105.1 Tragopan temminckii | reverse complement strand
CTCCAGCCCCCCTGCTACAGGCAGAGCCACCAACCTCCCTGTTTAATACTAGACCAGGCTGCCCAGGGCCCCATCCAACCTGGCCTTGAACACCTCCAGGGATGGGGCATCCACAACTTCTCTGGGCAAATGAGAATGAGAACTCTTTAGATCCCGTGCTGATGTTCAATTAAGACAAAATGAGCATGCAAGGAAATATGAACTTAATCATGTTGTGGTTTAACACAGCAGGTGGCTAAGTACCGCATAGTCATTCACTCACTCCCCACCTTCCTGGTGGGATGGGGGAGACAATTAGAGAAAAATGTAGAGCACAACGATTAGTTGTGTTGAGATCAAACTATTTACTAAGACAGAGAAAAGGAAAAGGATAATAGTGATGACTACATTTATGTATATACATATGTGTGAATGTATATAACAAGTGATGCACAAGCATTGCTCACCAATCCCAATCGATGCCCAGCTAGACTCCTGACCAGTGGAAGAGAAGAGATGAGCTCCTACTCCCTTCAAAACTCCTGCATGTCATATGGTATGGAATATTCGTTTGGCCAGTTTAAGTCAGCAGTCCTAATTCTGTTCCCCCCCCAACTTCTTGGGTGCTTTGCTGTGAATGGCCTTGGCTCCGTACAACAGTGTTGAACTGCAACTATAAACAGTGGTGTGTTACTGACATTGTTTTTCTCCTAGAATCAAAACATAGCATTATACCAGATATTCTGAAGAAAACAACTTTGTCCCAGCTGAAACTAAGACAAACCCGTAATTAGAAATTAGCATATTGGTTATGCAATAACTGAGAAAAAAAGATTATGTCTTAATGTCTATTTATCACCTGCTGAAACAAGTATGACTGCTTAGCAGAAACAAGATTATCTTTTGTTAAATAGAATTTCAATTAATAATTGCTACTTAATTAGAACAGCGTGTTATTTATTTTCATTAAACTCTATCAGCCTCTTGGGAAACAAGGGTTTAAGGATATTCAGCAGCTGTACGATCAGTCATCAATTTTTTCTTAAACCGTATTTTTTGACTTAAAATTTGTACTATTTCAAGGAGTTTATGTTCTTTCTTTGTAAACGCGTATAATTATCTTTAGGAACATTAAGAGAGAATGTAAGAAAGAACACATTACAAGCCTCTTACATGCTCCATGGAGAACTGGGTCACTGTACTTTAGCACAGCTTTTTCTTGGAGACAGCCCTGTATATTTTCCATATAAGTATCTGAAAATCCACAACACTAATTTAAGGTATTAGCTAGTTAATTTTACACTGATATATAATTAAAATATGAAGATCAAGATCAGCTAAATAAAAATTACTTAGAGATGTGCAATTAAACAAAAAGAAATGGTGTAGATAAGAACATTCCAGTGGATACGCTGGTATATAAAAAAATATTTTTGTTTCCTCTGAAGAAGAGTTCACTGTAACAAAGAGCTTATCACCTGGTTGCATGAAAGATAACTCTTTCATACTTTCCCATGTCCTGACAGTGCTATTTTACCCAACTACACATGGGAAAAATGTTTATACAATCATGTGAACACATTTGCATGGACTTTCTCCCACATGCCTTTTGAACCCATTAAGTGATGGCAGCCAAATTTAGCTGGATGGATAGATATATAAATTCCTGAGTAATCTGTGGAAAAAGAGAATGGAACAGGAGAGAACATTCCTGACTGGGAAGAGGCTGAAGAATAATCCTATGTGTTTCTGGGCACCAGGCATCCTGCTTGAGAAAGGGCTGCTCCCATTGCCTATGGTTGGCAGAGCTTCAGCTGAGCTGCCAGACATGGGGTGCTAATATCTGGGCAACTCATCTGCTCTGCTGCGTACAGAAATGCTTTTTGTAACATCTCTGAGGTGGGAGGGCAGTGGGTGCCGTTCATAAAGCTTGGAGCATGAGTCTCTGCCATCCAGCTGTGCTACAAGGAGCAGGATGGGGAGCCCAGCTGTGATCATACCACTGTGTTCCATCTTCTAGCTGTGCCCACCCCATAGCTGTGTCCACCTGTGGTTGAACCTGTGCTCTAGGGCAGTGTGTGGCTGAAACCAGAAAGCTTTACCTCATGGGCTACCTGCCCCTGGGAGTCTGCTTTGAGGGCTATTTTTACCTGTAGCTTTTATGGAATTCAGGTTGTTCCTCTCTAATACTGCAGCTTGGAAGTTGCTATTTGCTCTTTTACTCTGCCTTTACTCGGGAATTGCATTGTGTTACAGTTCTCCTTTTGTAGCACTCAGACCTTAGCAATTTGACTCCTGCAGTGGTTCTTGTTTGGGTTGGCTGGGCTCCCTCCCTGGGTTGTAAAGTGGCTCTCAAAGCCTCTGACAGTGGCTAGACACCACATAGAGTGAGGCTGCTGCCATAATACAGAATGTGGCAGAGCATAAGCCCATCTCTCCATCTGCTCGCCAGACCTTTCCTCAGGCAAAAGCAGGCCAAGCACAGCTCTTTCTGTTGCTCAGCAGTAGATGGCTCAGCCATTGCTGTTACTCCCACTGCTTGGCACTCAGTTGCGCCACAACTGCAGCACTCCCATGGTAGTTTTCCTTTAATTTCTTCTCATGCAGGATAATAAGCACACGTGAATAAGTGAACAGTTGCCATTTGGCATCAATCTTAAAATTTCTGTCTGTGTTCTCTTGCTAGGCACCAGGACAGGCAGACAGACCTCTCTGCTCCTCTACAACTGCCTCCGGAGGCCAGTTTGCCCCTGAAAGCTATTACTTTCACTACAGCTTTGAGAAACTGCCAGTGGGCCAAATTCGCTTTTATTGCATGAAAGTGATAGCAACTCCTCTGGCTCCAGTGGCTTCAGATAAATGTAAAAGGAAGGATGTTCAGGCTCCTCATCTGTCTGCATGCAAGTGTGTACTTCATTTCTCCAGACACACAAGGAAAGACAAAATGAGGGGAAATTCTTTAACTTGATTGCTGTTTGCACTGTACATTAATGTTACAGAATGCAACACAGGTTGCATTTAATAGTGAATATGCCTTCGATCCCCACATGGGGGCAAGCAGAACACTCCTGGGCAAATGAAGGACGAAGATGTATGTAGATTGCTACTGAGTGCCCCACTGCAGACTAAACACAAGGTACAAAAAGAGCACAAAGCATTTCTCGAATTGTCCAGGTATGTGCAGGGATGCAACAGAACTGGTGGGGAGAGTGGGGACAATACCTACTGAGATACCTGTGTTTGAGTTAGCTGCAATAGACTCCCTTCACAATTGATAGAAAGAAAAATAGGCATTCTTAGAATACAGTCCTGAAATCTATTGTCTGTGCTAAGCTGAGATGTAATGTAGAAATGCCTACTTATGACTGTGAGTTATACAGTTTGGGTGACTAACTGAGATGTAGGTGTTTAGAGTTGTAGCGGTGTCAGGTTAGGTGACATGAAATTAGCTAAGGTGCCTAACTGCATTCTCCTGGATATTTTGATTCTCTCCCTTCTACCTCTATGGTTTGGGAGTTAAAGGAGATTTGGCTCCTGTGTGTTTGTCAACATTTGTTGTGGACAGTTGTCATGCTGTATACTCTCTGAGCCTATTTCTCAGATCCTTCTCCCTCCCCCAGGTTCTCCAAGTGCTAGGGGACCGTAGGAAGAGTAAACCAACACAACTGCCCACTCTGCACAGCTTGCTACAGGAAGAACTCTGTTCATTCTCATCTGTTCCTTCCTCAACACCCCAAAAAAAGTGCACTGCCCACCGGAAACCATACATGCAAGAGAATTTGAGATCAGTCTCAGCAAATTAAACTATTGATTCTGGCAGAAGGAAAAGTCCCTTACCAGTCAGCTGGAAAGAGGATTCCTATATGCCTGTAAGGAGTTTACCTGAGACTCACTGAGCAACCACAGGTTATAGACAGTCTCCTGCTGCTACTTGTTTTGCTTCCCTTCCCATAATGTCGTATAGGGGAAAACTATTTAGGGGTGGAAGGAGCTCTGTTCTACAGAAGAACACCCTCTCCCCTCCTGCCCCCCCTCCTGCATTTGAGTTCTCAGGATGTGAATTTGAGGAGTCTAACTTTGCTTTTTGCTGTTAAAAATTACTGTATTGATTACAAATTGGAGCATGTAAAAATGAGCGTGCTCATTGTGAACTACAGAATTTCCTTTAAATCATTGAATCTCCCATATCTATATGAAAATCATATTAGAAGGAGGCTTTGCAGGTCTGCAGCTACTTTCTCTATGACTGTTCTTGAGTTCTTGAACAAGTTTGCTAATTTCTCAGTGGTATATTCATAAGAAACAGAATAGAACAGAAGACTTTTAGCTGAAGCCTATTATATGCTTTTCCATCTGTTTGTGGTGAACCAGAAAGAGCTACGCGTTAGGTCTTGCCTTATGGCAAATCCTGATCTGCAGTTGCTGTTTTCCCACACTTACTTAAGCTTCTCTGCACATCCTCGCACACAAAGCAGATGCCATTGCCACAACAGGGCTGAGAGGCTCCTTCTGAGTGTGAGATGCTTTTATACAGCCAGGTCCTTAGGACTAGCCTCCAGCAAAGCCAGCCAACCAAACAAAAAAGCTGCTCACAGTTGACATCAGATGATCTGAAACTGGTTTATTGATTGAAAAGGCAAAAAAAACCCCCAACCCAAACAAAACCAACAAAAAAACCCAAAACCAAAACAAAAAAACAAAAGAACAACAACAAAACCCAACCCAAAAACCCAAACAACAACCCCAAAAACCAAACTCCAAACATATGAGATCATCAGTAGCCTGCTGCAGCGCTTCTGTTTCAGCAGCCTTTTGGAGGAAGGTTTTGGGGAGGAAAAATAAAGCGCACTTCTTCTATTACTTCTTCTATTTACAAGAGCCTCATATTGCAGTGAAAAGCAGTGGCACTGCTTTTTTTCACTACTATTTAGTCGCAATAATGTTTTCTTTTTTGAAAGAAGGGATAAAACAAGCAGTAAGTGTATCTTTTACTACAATGATGGCAATTGTTCTCTCTCCCCAGGGTTGAAATCTTGTCGTATTAAAGTAATTGGGAGTAATGTCAATAGGGCCAGGATTTCACCCCTGTTATTCATCCTGGGCTCTCTCTGGCAATTGGCCCCATCTCAAACTTTCCTCCAGGGAGCCATTGCATTTGAATTATGTCCCAGTTGCCATGCAGTGCTGCAAAATGTTTATTAGAATGAGACAGATTACTCATAAGAAACAATAAAGTCGATTAATATAGTTAAAAGACTAAAATGACCTTGTAATTTCTATTTATTTTTCTATGGAATTTGAAGACTTTCAGTAGTGATTTAGTAGTTCTTGAGTATGAGATGATGGAAATTGTTTCCACTTATTATGAAAATATAACCCATGGTTCATTTTGGAAATTACTCTTTTTACCTGTAGAAGATTATAGTACAGTTATTCATAAATTGTGCCTCTTTACAGTAATACAATAATCTGTCATACCAGATTTTAATATAAATAACAAGAGTATGATATTTACACATTTTTCTTACACATTGAAATTATGAAGTAAACTGTGGATCTTTATATTCCTACAGATGTAATATTCACTAATGTATGTGAATTTAAAGTGACTGATTTTACTTCCATCTTTTCCACACAGATTTTTGGGTTAAATTCTGCTTCCATTATTTCAGTAACTAAACTGAAGTTAACAACTTATTTTGCATATAAAATAAAGATCTATATGACTACACATCTTCAGCATTTCTTATCTCAAGTAACTCAATAGTCAATAATAAGTCTTTTACCAAAACAAGCTTGAGCTACTTTAGTCCTTTCTACATAAACTTAAAGGACTTAATTTCGGCCTCAGTGTAATCATCAGCAACATCCTAATATATATACTTCCATGGTGCAGGAGCATGTATGCATACACCTGTGTAAGACTTCACTGGAAGGTCTCTGTGGACCAGCTTTTCATTTTAAATTGTGCTTCCCATTTTTCTGAATGGATGTTGATGTAATCTGGCAATGTAATCTTTTTTTTTATTTTTAGAAATCTGCTCCTAGGTCTAACAAATCCTCTAAGTCAAAAATACATAACCAAATTAGCATTTTCTTCATATCTAGAGATTCTTGAATATTTGTTTTTCTTATTTATCAATTGCTTTACGTTACTGTTAAAGACAGCATAAAATCTTTCAATTTTCTGCTTTAAAATATAGATATAAGAAGAAAACCATGACAAACACCTTGCCTTTGTGAATACATTATTAAAAATCAGGATCTGCAACCCAGAGATTTTGCTTTGCACCAAAAGCTCTTTGAATAGGTAATGAATACTCACAAATGAGAACATATTCAGAGGGTGTGCTATTCAGTTAAGTTCATCAAAGTTAAAGCAGCACCCTTTTTCTGAAAGCTGCAGATGATTACACACTGATCTAACTTCAATGAGTTCTGATAATCATAATTTCCTGCAAAAGAGTTAGTTAAATTATGCTCTGCCTTGGGGTTCCTTTTCTTACACCATTATGACTATAGAATATTATATTGTGATCCTGTTTAGTAGATAGTACTTAAAAAAAACCCAAGCCAACTGCCATACTTATTCAGTAGAAATAAGCTACTTCTGTTTTGTATCTACTGATTCCTTTAGTGCCTACAATGTACCTGCCAAAAGTGACAAAGAGGGACAGTCTAGCTGCAGCCCATCTTATATATCTATATATCTTACATATCTTATATACCTTATATATCTAGGGGAGCTCTGAGGGAGCCCCATTCACCCCCGTTTTCCCAGCACATGGCACGTGAACTACTTTGCAATATAGTGGGGAAAACAGCCTTTGCTTCTGCTAAAGCTATGGGAACCCAGAAAGTCCCGGATTTAGTGGAGAAATAGATTGTACCATCTTGGTGTAATTGTATTTGATGTATTGCTTGGCAATCATTTCATCTCATTTTCAAGGCTTGGGGACTTACAGTGCTTTTCAGAATTTAACTAATAGGAACAATGCAAGAGAAACTCTCAGGCTATGCTTGAAGTAATTTTCAATCTCACAAACCAAGAAAAGATTGAGCTCAAGTTCTGAGCTAAAACTTGATGAGCTAAATGTCTTGAAGACATTTGTTTGGCATAATGAAGGTTCTAACATAGAACCTCAGCCCTACCCGTAGCAGATGGGAAGCTAAAGACCAGATTTCTCTGAGTGCATTTTGTCTGCAGGCTTTCTGTTACCGTTGGAGCAGTTAAGGTCACTTACCTATAATGTTGTTCGTATTTTTCTTATGATAATCAGGAGTACAGTTCTTTTTTTTTTTTTTTTAATCACAAGCTGATTTTGTTTCCTAGTATGTAACTTTCAGGAAACAACCAATCAATTATATGTTTGTTGTGATGAGGGAAAGCAGCCTTCATGTTCCAGTGATGGGCTGAGTCTCAGTGAGTCCTGTGTTGGCAGTAATGACTAATCTTTTGGTAGTAGTGTGATAGTTTTGGAACACGTTTATAACATGTAATTAAACAACATTTTGTACCAATGGAATTATACTAACACTATAAAGAGAACAAAGGATAAAGTCAGATGCATAACTAAATCTAAGCAAGTTTCAACTTCTGATCTTGTTCAAACACTTGATCTTTGAACTTAAGGGTTATGAAATCTTTTGTCAAAGTTCTTTGACTAGTTTATAATTCATCTTTCCCCATCCGTTACACTTTAGAAGATTTCAGACTCAAGTGGCAGGGGAATACAGTAAAATATTTGTTAATTTACAAACTGTGCAGTGCTCACCTGAAATTATTGCATGCTGGAAACTAAGAGCAAATACATTAGATCCGTGTGTGTAGTCCAGTCATTGCAACATGGAGAGAAGAACTGCTTTACTTTCTAGGGGGACAAAATTTAGCAATAATCCTGTGTCTGACTTACTGCTGAACCCTCCAGAACTCAGAAACTCCACCACCTACCACTGCAGTGAAAATACATATATTGTAATATTTGTTTTGAAAATTTATATACTGGCTGACCATATGAACATGTTCTCATTGCCTACTCAGGCCTTTGAGCAATTTGCAGCCTTTTGTTAGCAAATAAAGGCTCTCTGAGCCTCCTGCTTGAGCACCGAGTTTACCAGCTGCTATCCACTACTAGACCTCATTAGGGGCCTGCTGTTCTGCTGAGAACCACACCACATGCTACACCCGGCGTTGTCTGCATATTAGCCTGTTGCTGTTCCTTAAATTACCAGGTACAAAAGGTTGCTCTATTTCTCCATAGAGAACTACCACTCTTATCCTCTTTGGAGAGGCTCTATATCATGATCTCTCTAACTAATTACGGTCTGCAGACAAGCCACAGGTTGTTACAGAAGAATCGTCCCCATGGTTGGTATCAGTAGGGATTTCTTTTGTTTTTTGTTTTTGTTTTTGCTTGTGAAGGATTAAAACTACTGTTTCTCAGAATCAAGTCTCAGAAAAAACAAAACCCACGTGTTCTTATGTAAATAGTTAAAAAATGCTTCTTAGCATCAACACTCTGCAAGAAGATTTAATGTATTTTAATTCTACTTCAAGTCTTTATGTGAGAAAACATTTTATAAATAAAAAAAAAATCAAATACAACGAAAGATGGAATTACATTCCATGTTTTTAGAAATAAGTCTGTTGTAGTGGCAGTCAAATGCAGATTCATAAGAGTCTATTTACACATGGGACATTTTCAGAAAAAAATGTTGACCAAGATAAGTCATTCAGGAAATACTCTATTTTGCTTATCTGAGATATAGGTCTGATGGATTTATGGCAACATGCGCATGATGTAGAGTGCCACGTGCAAGACAGACTGTAATTCAGTGGCCTGCTTTGAGTTCTGTGCAGAGCAGACCTCTGTTCCTGCAGCTCCTGTTGGAGCTTTCCAGTGAATTATCACTCCTCACGCACTGGACCATGTCTGTGGCAATCAGGGGTATTCCTTCCAGCTTGTTTTTGTTTATGATGGATTACATCTTATCTGCTACTTAGTGATATTAGATATTTTCAGACATAAGATGTTGATGTCTTAATAAGAATTACCTGCATTTTTGATGGGGCAGCATATGTTCCACAGATACAACATATTGATCTGAAATCTTGTCCAGCAACTGAAATACTCAACTTTGAGTCTGGTATTTTGTGCAAACGTATTGTACACTGATGCCAGTAAAGAGTTGCTGCTAGCCTGTGATCATGAAAATATTTACATATAGAAAACATCAATCATGTGTTCTTTGCTGCTTTTTAATATGGATCTAGTACGTATGTATGGATGGGTACAGTACTGTATGGACCTGATCTAAAAATATGTAGTTTTCTTTCAGTTCAGAATGAGAGAAAGATATTCTTGGATTCTTTTGGGAAAATCCATTTATATGATCCAGTGACAGTTAGTGGCTGTTACAAGTCCACCAACTGAAAACCTAAGAAAATCTATCTATCCTTTCCTTCAGCAGCTTACAGCAATATCATAGGGTATTTCTATAATATGTGTGAGTATAAAATACACAACAAATAAATTGGTGAGAAATCACAGTTACAAGGAAATATCTTAATTCTATGTGTTTAGCTGTGTAAATCACTAACACTGTCTCTGTGGTCTTAAAATCTGGTGGTAATAGCGTGGTTTGACATACTGTGTACTTCATGCAGAAATCCTCAACCTGTAGTCTGTAAATAAGCCTGTAATACTTGCTTGAGCTATGCCTTATTTCTGTAAAAGAAATACAGTTCTAATTTGAGGACTTCAAGGGATGAAATCTAACAACATGTATGGCAGTTTCAGGGCTTGGCATCTTTTGCTGTTAAAAATTTCCTCCCTAATTGTGATTTGAGTTGTAATATTTCACTGTACCTTGATCTGTTCCATGAAGGAACTGCGTCCTACCACAAATTCCTTCCCTGAGTACTATTTCATTATAGCAAGCAAACCAGTATATATGAGTTGTCTAAGTAATATTCACTTTGCAAAGTTTATCATTGGTTATTTTATTATTTCTCCTTATGATTTTAGCTACTTTTGAGAATAAATCCCTGCAGTACATGAAAATAAATATTCTCTCTAGATTGTGATTTCCTGTTAACAAATATTTTTTATGTTTTATTACTAGCTTTTTGTCCACTTTGCAGATTAATCTATTTTTTTATCTAATCAAAATGTTACTTTGGAATAAGTTAGATAGCTTGTAGGAAAACTCAAAAAACATCTTACATAAAAACACTAGTGTACTTAGGGCCTTGAGACCTACCTTCTCACAAAATCTTATCGATTATCATTACTTATGTTCCTTTTTACACTGATTATCTTCCATACTTGTCTCCTCATGGTTCTGCCTAAAACAGATATTAAAATTCTGCTGTATAATTAGTGAGCGATCTTCTCCTATAAGTTCTTCATCTGTGAGTGTAAATTCCTTCCCTTGGACTTTGGAATTTCCCCAGAATTCACTTAAGCACAAAAAAAAAAAAAAAAAAAAAAAAAAAAAAAATTGTTGAATAAAAAATAAAATATTTGGCATTTAATATTCTGGTTGGTGAGTTATTTGCTTAGCTTGCTTCAGCCACTCATAAGGCAACAGCTTCAATGATTACTTTACATTTTTTCACAG
This sequence comes from Tragopan temminckii, assembly GCA_028571105.1. Classification (NCBI taxonomy): domain Eukaryota; kingdom Metazoa; phylum Chordata; class Aves; order Galliformes; family Phasianidae; genus Tragopan; species Tragopan temminckii. The sequence goes on along the minus strand of JAOWBP010014866.1, from coordinate 13,652 downwards.
CTGCAGGTGGGAGATCAAATATTTCATTTCTTCATGTAATTTATAGAAATCTTATTTGCATATCATACAGCCACTGTTGTATTAATTGTTGTATTAATTTATATGTAAGCATAAACATTTCATAAATCATTAAGCCCCAGCCACTTTATAGACTAATAGCAATGGTCAAGGAGGTCTAGACTTTGGTGATATCCCAATTTTATTGTTTCTTTCCATACTTCATGAAAGTAACTTTTGTAGGGCATCATTTTGTAAACTGATCATTAATTGGTCGATATCTGCTAAAAAAAAAAAAAAAAAAAAAAGAAAAAAAGAAAAAAAAGAAGGGTCATAATTAAATGTTCTTTGGGGATTTTAAAAGTTTTATTTGTACTTCTGCCATTCTATTTGTACCCTGCCATGAGCAGGGTCGCCAGCCACTAAACCAAGCTGCCCAGAGACACGTTTTCAGGGTTCGCTGATGACAATTTCCTGATACAAGCAGTCAGGGAGCTGGTGATAGGCTCATTCATTAGTCACTTGAATTGTAAAGCGTTAGTCACTTAAAAATCAGACTCCTGACTCAGATATAAGGAAGAATTCAGAAAATGTTTGGAGGAAAATCTGACTTGGAAAGAAAGTAGCATGAATTAGTATTCATGGTTACATTTGGCTATTAAAAAAAAAAAAAAAAAAAGAAGTATAAATACATAGGGTATTTATTTTTGTTTTATGTATAATGTGTCAGAAAATGCTTACATTTCCAGCTTAGGAACATTCATCTCAAAGCTAAATAAATCTAATTTGTAGTTCAACAATGTGGGAATGAGCAGGAATAAAAATAAAAAGGAATAAAAATAACGAAGAGCCGCTGATCATTTCAGATCTGTGAAATAACTGAGAATGGGAATATTAACTATGAACAGGAAAGTGCTCTTGGGCTTTTCTCCTCCTAGTTGGTTCACCTGCGTTAAGTAGAAAATACAACTTATTGTCTAGCAAATCAACTTTTCCAGAGGTACTCAGTTTTTTAAATTGGTAAATGCTTAGCCAGTTCTATGCCGTGTGGGCTCTTAAGGATACTAGTCGCCCTGAAGTTACTACTGAAAAGGATGTTTTGTTTTTCTAGCATTGCATGATTATTCCTTACTCATGCATCTCCCTACTGTCTCTAGCTCCCGACTTCACTACTTAAAAAAAATCTTTTGAATTAAAACTCATCAAACAATGTTGCCTTATGTTAGTATCTAATTGCTGCAGATAGAGAACTTCTGCCTGAGCTGCGTCATTAGCTCTACTCAAGTTGTATCCAGGAGATGCTGCTGAGTAGGCATGACTCAAACTCCAGAAGAGGAAAGGCTGGCCAGGGCTTCAGGTCATGCAGACTTCACAGTATCCATAAATGATGCAGGGCCAACAGCAATCAGTTACTGTGGCTGTGAGAAGACAGGCCACTTTAGGACAGCTACCACAAAATCCTAATGAGGGTCCCAATTACACAGCATTCTTTGTTTATGTACCAGTGTGAGTGCATCTTTTCTAAATGAATGCTATAGCCAGGTTGTCAGCTGCATGGTTACCTGTAGGTATAGCACACTCTCTCTTAAGTCTAAAAAGGAATCCACAAATTGAAGGAAGGTATTACATCAGGATCCGTCTCAGTACTCAACAGTGGGATCGTGGTACCCACCCTGCTCCTCATTTTAAACAATGTTAGCTAATTCACCTACATTCATTGGTCAATCTTGCTTCATTACCAAAATTCCATTGCACTTCAGCTTCAGCACTCCTCTCCTATGCATACTTCTCTCCAAATATGAACGATATGAACTGTTGAAAGTGAGCATTATGAAAAGAGTTAAGTTTAATCAGGTATTAGAATGAGGCAATATCACTGATGGGACCAACAACAGATTGGATGGAAAAAAGGGGTGTAAAAACCATCACCACTGTCCTCTCTTCCCTGGCATTATTAAGAAAAGAGGCATGAGGATACTGAGAGAAGTAAAATTATCTGAGTTCCTGAAGTCAAGAATGAAGGGTATGAGGCTTCACATGACAGGAGGAGTAGCAGCAGCAAGTTAATGCATGGGAATGACAGTCAAAGTGATAGAGAAGGAATCATTTCAGTTGCACTGTTTTTCACAAGTTGAGGGCATTTAATATAATTATTAAAATGAGAGTCTGAATGAGATCTAAAGCCTGAACATGGTTTATCTCTGCATTGTAAAGTTGTGGTTCAGAGCTTGTGTCCAGGAATTCAGCTTTGCTTCTGTTAAACTTAGGACAAAGTACAAAAATGCTGTGGATAGAATGCCACAGCAATAGGGTAGGATATTGTACCGCATGGAAACAGATAGATGTGGAGAGTCAGGCTGTACTTTCAAAGGGGATTAACATAAGAAAGGCTGTACTGAGTCAGACCTAGCCAAGTATATTGGTTGGAACAACACCAAAAGAAGATGTCACATGGGGAAAACGAACAGCAATAGAGCAAGCATATGGTGATGATTTGCTGGAGAAAAGAGGAAAATAAAGCAAAAGATCAATAAAACCTGGAGAGGAATTTAATGGGCTGAGGGAGAAATAAAGGGATTCAGCAGGTGAGATGATCCAGTAACAGCAAGTTTGGAAGGTGAAACAAGAGAAGATGTGTTTGAAAGCTTGAGGGAAATTAGAGGTTGAGGAAGTAGAAGTGCTGGTAGCTTAGGAGAGAGTTTCATGTCCAGAGATAGGCCAGGAAAAGAACACTAGAAGATAAAGGACTCCTTTCTGTTTTCTTTCACAGACGATTTCTCAATGAAATATTGAGTTGAGGAATGACCTAAGTATCCATGAATTTACAGTCATTTCAAACAAACAAATAAAAACCAACCAAACAAAAAACATGAGAAGGTATTTAGAACATAATAACAACAGCTTGGAAATGTCTCAAATGCTTCATGTTCTTACAATTCTATGGAAGGAAATAATCTAATCTCAAAAGCTGATGAAAGAGGTTGATTGTGTTCATTCATTGCTGGATTAGAACCAAAAATAATCTGTCTCACCTGAATGCAAGATTTCATATTAAAGGGAATTGAAATCAGGGAGGGAGGAAAGATAGTGGCTGTATGTGTGTGGTATGTGGAAGGAGTGCAGGTGAGGTGAGGTGCTGGTGTCGTAGACATAAATTGTCGATAATTTGGGAAGCTGGAGAGTGATTGAGGAGCAAACCCAAGGCAGATGAAGGAAGGAGAGTGTAAGAGCAAGAGTGAAAGCTGGTATTGATAGGACAGCTAGAGGTTTTGGAAGCTGTAAAATTTTAGAAACACTTGGAGTTACACAGTAGCAGAGACAGTAACAGGTGTGGCGAATGTTCTTTTACTGATGCTGATGTATTCTCTCTGGTACATAGGGAGTATGAGCTTGACAGAGAAGAGAATTAGAATATCCAGAGTGCTGAAAACGAAAGGAGCATTGCAACGGGATCCACAAGTGTCCTCTTTTTCAGAAGAGAAACTCAAAATGATGCTATTTCTGAGCAAGTGCTGTGAGGCTTATCATATTTGTGTTAAGTCACATGGTAAAACCAGGGCTGGGTGAAGAGGTTACCAGCTATCATGAGTGGTCCTGACAAACAGCAGCTTCTCACTGTGCAAGGCTGATTAATTAATGTACCACTCATAAAACTGAACAGTAGATATTCACCCAGAGGTGAATTTGGCCCCTGAGGCTATGCTGCTCTTTAACTTACAGCACCAGTGTTCTGGGGTCAGCTGGGAATAAGGAGACAATTTGGTCTATGGCTGTTTGTGACATCTATTTTGAGACTTTTGCTGGCACAGCTGCATGGCAGACACAATTAGTGTTCAACAAAGAAATGCTAATTATTTACAGATGCATCAGAAACAAAAGCTCCTGCCATTCAATTTCAGAGTTTCTGAAGGAAGGAGAGGTGGTAGTGACACCAGTAAAGTGCATAGGGCAGCATTCAAACAAGTAATTTTATTCAAACAAGATTTTATACTAATGCCTTCAGAGCTGCTTCCTTAATTACTGAGTCTCCAGACAAGGTATCATTTCAGAGTGTCAGTGGTCCTAATGCTCCTTTTTGCCAGCCAGTGAAAAGACTGAGAGTTGAGAGTTTATTCCAGAAATATTGAGTCTTTCTTTTATGTGTTCTGTCCTAAGCTAGAGAAAAAAGTAAAATTTCTGAAATTCACTGTGAAGAAAGATGCTCTGACATCTTAAAATTCAGTGTGGAAAATGGTTGGATTTTTACATTACTGCCTTAAGTATAGACTCTGTTGCTTGGGATGTTTCCGTTCTGTCTCTGGACTAGTTATACGTGATGTACATAGTTGGATTCTGCTGAATACCTAAGCACTTTCTGCACAAGTTTTCTTGCATGCAGGATAAATATAAAGTAGCTGGCTTAATTCCCTAGCATAGTACAAGTCGTTGCTCTAGAGCATAATGAAAATCTCAAGCTAATTGTAAGATCTTTATTTCTTACTCATGCATTGCTTGAATGTACTGGAAATGCATGGAGAATCAAGGCTATTATTTCTGACTCAGAGAACCATTAAGATTGGAAAAGACCACTTAGTCCAACTGTCAGCCATCCCCACCATGCCCACTAACCACGTCCCTCAGTACCACATCCACACAGCTCTTGAACACTTCTAGGGATGGTGAATTCAGAAAGGGATTTCTGGCCAGACAAAACCTAGGCTAGTACTAAGAAGGGCTACGACATCCCAGACACTCTAAAAGTCCTCCAGTTTAGTGATTAGTGATTTCTATTATATTAGAATGGGATGACAGGAAATTCACGGCCTTAGTAAAGCCCCTGGGTGGCTGCTGACAGCCACGCCATGCCAGGCAGCCCAGCCTGGCCTTGCAGCCTGCAGTGGGAAGATCAGTCCCAGGGCTGGGAGAAGCTTTTGAAGGGCAGCTCTGTCCACCTGCTGAGGCTGCCTGGCCCTGCTGCAGATGGGCCTGATGTTTTCTGGGAGGCAGGCACCTGTTCACGTGGAGCTGGGCTGAGACCACCAAATTGTTTCAGTTGGGTCAGCAAACAGCTGTCAGCTTGTGTAATTTTGTTCTCCTAATTTGGAAAAGGATCTTATTCAAAGATGGAGCTGTTTGCCGGCTGACAGGCTCACATGTATTATCTAGTGCATAATGTGCATAATTAACGCTTGTTTATTGAAGCAATTTTGCTCTGTGACAGAGCCATAGCTGTTTTTTTTTTTTTTTTTTTTTTTTTTTTTTTTTTTTTATGTCAGTAGCAAGCAGCTTCACTCTTTGTTTGAAAGAGAAAATACAACACAGAGTGTAAATCTTCTTGCAGATTGATCAGCAAAACTACTCTAGCCATGTGGTAAAATAAATATTTTGTTGGAAGCAACTCTTACGGTTTCCTACAGGTGTGCATGTTTTGTCTTGTGGGCTGCTGGGTAGAGGTAGGAGGCAGGTTGATGTTTATAGAGTTGTTTTTCAGTCTTCTTCCTCATACTTGGTATAAGCTAACTGGCCATGTGAAAAACATTTTTGGGCTAAAGCTCCTGTAGCTATTTTCACAATTTGTTCTCACCTCTGAGGCCTCTGTAATCTTGAACTGCACAGTACTTCCACTATTTTTATGAACATTCTTCTTTGCCCTGCACTGATTTTGCCTGTGAGTAGCTGTCAGTAGCCACCACGTAATGTTAGCACCCTTCTCCTGCCCTATCCCTCCTTCAACTTACTCTAAATTTCAGTCAAACATATCACATTTGTCACTTTTTCATGTGCTTGCTTAAAAGCTGTTTGGGGGTGGTGGTGTTGTTTTCTGTTGCTAATACAGTGTGTGGTTTACATTAAAAAAAAAAAAAGGGAACATGCAAACTAAAGTTCTAATTAAAAACAAAGAGTAAGGTTGTGACACAAATATATATCAGATTTTATTCCTATTTGATATAATTTGTAACTGTATTGTATTTTTGCCAGCGTAAAAAGTATTCAGCTTCGCTTAGTGGTTGTCAACACCCAATTTTACATAGGCAGTCTTCATCTGCTTCCTAGTTTTCCAGTAAGAAAAAAGATGGAGAGACTACTGGACGAAGTTGGAAGAAAGAACAAAAATGAAGGATAATATATTTTATTTCCTATTTTACCCACATGAGGCATGTAGCTACTCAGAACAAGAAACCGTATGAAATTAAACCCTCCTCTTGTGTTCCTGCCAGAAAATAATTCATCTACTGAACAGTTTCCAAGAAAACACTTGCCCCACATCTCCTATTCATCTATTGTTACATTGTTTTCTCTATCACTCCACTCTTAATTTAAATTGACCTACCTACTAATAGAATTTAACTTATATCTCTCAGTCCCTAAAATACACCTGCAATTCTCCCTTATGTTTCCTTTGCAGGCGGGGTTGGCTGAAGGGCTTTCCACCTCTTTTTCCGCCTCTCCCAGCTGTGTGTTCTCACCCTCCTCCCTCAGTGCCGCTCCTGACATTGTTTCTGCAGCCAGGCTCTCAGCTGGATCTGCCAATGAGGTTATTTAACCCCCCAGCACTTGAGAGAAGGAAGATTTTTTTTTTTTGTTGTTTTGTTTTGCTTTGTTTGGGATGGGAACATTGACCAGACCTCATTTAGCCAAGCAGTTCTGTCTGTATGGCAGAGAAGGCAGCAACTGGGGAGGTGGGGGGGGCTAGAGTGGAGCAGATACAGGGAGAAGGGACCTGGAGGGCTACTTGAAGGAGTCACAGCAGGAGGCGGGCTTGCCTCTTCCAATTACCTCTGACCAGTGCCAGCAATCTGAGAGCACTGCTACAAAACGTGGGAAGAGATATCATGTAGAGGGGAGGTATTATAGTTGGGCAGAAAAGTGGGTACAGTTCCTGGCTCCTATTCAAGGTTTCCCTGAAATCCTGCACTGTTGCTGTGATTAGAGAAAATTGATTATTACAAGGAATGTTAATATAAACCTGCTAAAACTACTAACAGTATTAGAGGTGTTACAGCCGGCAGAATAAATGATACCATTCTCCAGCAGCAAACTTGATTTAACAAACTCTCTCATGTGTAGTATAAACTGGGGAAAAAAAAAAAAAAAGGGAAGAACACAGCTTCATCAAGGGCAAGTCCTATCTGACAAACCTTGTTGCTTTCTATGATGGAGTAACTGCATCAGTGGACAAGGGAGGAGCCAGTGATATCATCTATCTAGACTTCAGTAAGGCCTCTGACATGGTCCTCCATAACATCCTTTTCTCCAAATTGGAAAGATGTGGATTTGATGAGTGAACTGTTCAATGATGAGAAGCTTGTTGTAAAATCATACCCAGAGAGTAGCAGTGAATGGCTCAATGTCCGGATGGAAATCAGTGGCAAGTAATGTCCTTCAGGGATCTGTACAGGACTGATACTCTTTAATATCTTCATCAATTACATCAACATTGGAATTGAGCATACAAACAATGTCTGTTTTTCTTCACTTTTGCACTCAATCTTCAGGGCTGGTTCAGATAAGTAGCATTGGTTTGGTGTTTGTGGTTGCAAAAATATTTTCCTTAGTGCTTGCCAACTACAGACGGCATTTTATGTAGCTCTTCTAACACAGGAATCTTATAGTTTTCCTGATTCTTTGTACAGAATGCTAGATATCTAGTTGCATCAATTCCTTTGTGTATTATTTTTATTTATCATTATTTTTAGTCACACAGCCACATAATTTTATCTGTAAACTCTACCATGATTCAAAATGAGTCAATTAATTGCTATTTTTGACATGGCAAAGTCCACTGTTTATTACAGAATAATCTGTAAACAAAATAATTTTGTAGCAGAGATGACTGTAGGATGTTTAGAATTGCTATTTTTTTGAAGTAATTATTATATAAGTAGAAAAATGGAGTAGAAAAGAACCTTGAGGTTTCTAGTTCAAAAATAGAAGCTGCTATTCCATTGCTACCTGCTCTCTCTAGTTCAGAATGTGTAGCTTCATCCAATTTTACATCAGTGCTTTCCAATTTGGATAAAACTTCAGTGGGTTAGATGCTGTATGATACTGAAAGAGTATAAGAGGAACAAAAATTGGTCTATGGAACCAAGTAGCATTTGAGATGTCGATTTTTAATTGTTTCCAAGCTGGAACTTGCTAACTGCTGCTGGTGCAATAAAGGTGCAGAGCCAATTGCCTCTTGTAAGGCACAATAAATCTTGTGTTACTTAGTTAGCAGAGCACACCTTGGGGAATTACAGCAACTTCTACCCACTTGTAAATCACGCTGGGACCAAATGTCTCCCTTGTTGCTCACAGCTGCTTTCTCTTTTTCCACTTAGTGGGATCAAGAAAGATAGAAACATAGCTGCTGACTAATTGCTGTCTTATTTTTCCCCCTTTCTCAGACTCACCAAGAGAATCTCAGGCTTACTTGGCAAGCTGTTGAAAAGATTAATGCATGCAGAATGCTTAATAGTCTTTGTAAAGTTATTGCTAAATACAATTAAGACAGAAATAAGCAGGATATAGATGCTAAAATTGCATCTTCAGAGGACAATAATTTTAACTTATGGTGTATATGAGTGCTTTAATTTGACAAATAAATCAATCCCCATGTTAACTTATAAAAATCTCTTCAGTAGTGCTGCAATTTTGACCTCTTGTCTTTCGTATAAAACTTGCAGCCCTTAAAGTCTTTTGAAGACTATTTGAATTCATAGATTTTTTTTTTTCTCCAACATTGAATTGCAGACCATAGAGAATTATCTCTTCAATCTCACTTCATTCCTAAGCCTTCTGGGGATCTCCAGGTGGTCCATCACCTCCACAACCTGAGCAACAAGAGCTTGCTGAGCATTTCTAGGGCATGGCCAACAATACCCACATAATGAATTCCACTCTAAGCCACCAACATCTGGCTTTAAAATACAGCAAAGAGAAATCACGGTTCTCCCTTAGACAGAAGTGCTCAGTCTTGCAGGATGCTCAGGCAGAGCAGATAGGGACTAGGCTCAGTTTCTTCTCCTTTTTCTCCTACAGAACGTTCAGCAGTCCAGAGGTCATTCTGGGGAGTGCGTATCTACTCACCACATCTATGAAAATCTGCTGTAGGATTTCTGTTTCTTGGTGGTTCTGTCTTCTTGCTTCTGCTTAATCCTGCTTTGTCATGCTTTTCCCAAAAAGTTGATAAAGATAGCTGACCCACACGCTATTATCTATCCTTTATTTTTTTGTTTGTTTCTTTAAACCTCAATGAATTTTGAACTCTTTTTATATGTGTAGCAGAATAACTTCATAGGAAATTGTATCTTCTCATAGGCAGAGGTTGTAAAACATGGGCCTGGGCAGCCCACAGAACAGTGGAGGAGTCAGAGCCCTGTTCTACCAATGAGTACATCTACTGGTACCTTGAGAGAACATGGAAAATATGTCACAGGTTGTCTGTTAAATCCTCCAGCTTGTCAGTGAGTGTGATTGTGCAGGTGTGCACTGATGGTATATAGAGGCTGATTCTCTACCTTAAAGACTCACTGAATAAAGGGGTTGAAGTGATTCACTGCACTTTCCATCACAATGAAGCACCATGCTTTTTGGAAGCTCCTGGCTTTGAATTAGATTAGAAGCACTGACTTGGCTGTCAGTCATACACATAATCTCTAAAGGTGCATAGATGTAGCGTACTCTGATGTTTTCTGCTTGCTGTGCTGTGTAGCTCCTCACAGTTCATTGCTTGTGGTGCAGCTTTTTTTGTATGTCCTTATTTGGGGTATGCAATGATGTTTCACAGAAGGGTTGAGATGGGAAGGGCCCTCTGGGTCCATCTGGCCCAAACCTTGACCAAGTGGGAACACCCAGAGAAAAGTGCCCTGGCCCATGTTTAGGTGTCTTTTGAAGTTCTCTGAAGGGGAGATTCTGCAGCTCCTCTGGGCAGTCTGTGCCAGGGCTCTGTTACTTGCGTAACACAGAAGTGCTGCTTGGTATTCAGAGGGAACATCCTGTGTTCCAATTTGCACCTGTTTCTCTGGTCCAGGCAATGGGCACCACTAAGAAGAGCCTTACTCATTTGCATTAATCTTTTCATTTGGATCAGGAGTGTATTCTTGAGCTGAATCTCTTACTCATGCCTCATTCCTTGCCCTTGTTATGCATTTGCAGAGTATTGCCAGGGCGGTCTGTCTGTTTTCTTTTTGCAAGAAGCAAAATCTGAAGCTGAGTTCCTGGAGAACTGCTGGCATGTTCTGATACTGGAATAGTCAGTCCATCGCAGACTGAGATGCTCTGAAGTAAACCCCTCTACTTTCATGCTCTGCTGGGTTTCCAGCATCAACAATTCTGAGTCGCAGTTCAGCTCCCATTGGGCAGAACTACTTGCTAATATAGACACTGCCTAACTGGGCCTGCTTATCCTGTAGATGGGCACAGGGATTGGAAATAATTTCAAAGGGCAGGTGCTTTGAAGCTGAGCATTGTAGGACTTAGAGTCAAAGCACTTCAATCCTTTTCAGTTACAGCTCTAAATACATGTCTATTGGCATCTACTCATGTGATTCAGCTACTGAGTTTACCAAACAGAGACATTTGTGATAAGCATGTGGAAGAGAGAAAGGGATTTACAGACTACATTAAAATCTTTCATCAGAGAAAGCATGCTCATTAGTGCAATATTCAATTTAATCTCATCTTTTTCTTCTGCTACTGCACACTGCACTTCTTTCAACACTGATTAGTAGCGAGAAACCTGGCCTGTTTTTTCTAACTTGAGCATCCTGTGTATGGGGGTTGGATCTTAGCTATGGGTAGACCAGCAGCAAGGCTCTCTGTATTATGTTAATATTCTCTTTCACAATGTTTTCATTATGAGCATCATTGTTTAGTGTTAATTTCCTGGCTGTTACAAATTATGTCAGAATGAATTGTAACACAAAAGCTTGTCTACTTGATTTCCTTTTCTCAAGAGGGTGCAAAACTGTTCTCAGTTCTGGTTGTGTTTTTTTTTTTGGTTTTTTTTTTTTTTCGTGTGTGAATTTTCAGATACTACTTCCCCGGTCATTTGTATCTAAACAAAATTCTAATTGCAGGGAAAAAAAGAAAATAATTTTTTTTTTGCTGTCTATTTGTCTTCAGTCTTCCAAGTGCTGCTTGGAAATGCTTGTGTTTCTAGAGCTCTCAGCATAAATACATGGGAGACTTGGGAAGCCACTTGCCAATTTGAACAGAGCTGTTGATTTTCTGTATGTGTACCAACAGCAGATATATATATATATATGTATATATATGTAACATTAAATATATTTCCCAGAAGAAAGCATGTTCCTAGGTCTTATAGGTGGCTAAACTGCATGGATTATCTTGGCTAAATTACAAAGAGCTCATAGTAAATGGGAACTCTCGTCTTTTGGTGCTGATGTTCAATAGGCATTTGGGAAAAGTAGCTGTTAAAGTTTTTCACAGCTTTGGAGTGCTTACTCATCCATGAATGCGAACATAGTAACAGACAATAAAACAGGGTCTGAGAAGGACTGCTGCAAGTTTTTACAAAATAATTGGGAATGCGGAGTCGAAAGTTGCCAGTTTCCAAGCTGTCATGAAAAAGTATGACTGTTTTATCACCGTTTTTGTAATATAACCCAAGATTCATCCCCTAACTTAATTCTGCTCCATTGATTTAGCAACTTGGAAATTATTCTATAAAAGCTATTTCACTTGTTAGATATATGTTTTTTTTTTCTGTGCCTTGTCCTCTTCATTTATTCAAGGAGATATTTCTGTTCTTACCTTTTAATACCTTAGGAGCAAAGTGCAGTTATAAAGAGATGCAGTTCAACTGGTTGCCACAGAATTTTGTAAGGTAGCTTAATACCATTTTTCCCCAGCTTGTGCCTGAATCTTGGCCACAGTAATGTACCAAATGAATTCTGTCTGCGCTGACACAAGCTGCAGAACTTGCCTATCTTACTTTGAACCTTGAATATTCTCTTATGTGAAGACACCTTGGTGTAAAGCGAGCCCCCAAAGCTTTATGGAGGTTACCAAGCTGTAGCATATTTCTTAGCATGCAACCCCTTTTTTCTTTTAATGTGACTTTCAAAACCCAAATGTAAGAATATACACAGAATTAACTGGCAGCTGGGAGGTTGTTGTGTATGCCACATTTTGGACTGCAGTTGAATATAGTGTTTTGGGAGAGAGAGAGATTTCCAGTTTTGGCTACTGCTGGGCACAGCTTCATCTGGCTTGCTGACATTGCTGTGTATCTGTCAGACACATCAGTCGCGGATGGCAGCAGTTCTGGTCTCCCATCTCTGAAGGAGTGTGGAGCTGACACTACAGTTTGCAAATGGCCTTGAGGTAGGGGAATAGGAAGGAGGGGAAGATCAACTTTCTGCTGCCATTTAGCTGACTGAAATCCTGTTTCCCTTCTGCCCTGACCCCAGGGAAGAGGAGGAGCCCTTCATATCAACAACTATGTCTTAATAGATTGTAGTCTGACTGTTATAGTCAATTTGTTTTGCATAGAGTTCTGTCCTAGCTTACTAGAACCACTGGATTAAAAACTCTCTAAAAAGACAAGCTCTGTACCATTCACAATACTTTTATGACTAATAACACCAAATTCACCAATGCGGAGTCTCATCTGATTAAAGGTGAAAGAATTTAGTTTATGATACTGAAATAGAATAATATATTTTCGGAGAGCTTGTTATTTAATAGAGATCAGAGATGATGTGTCACAATACGAATTAGTCGTTTTTGTATTTTTCTGTTTAAGTAATCGAGGATTCCAACCGAGTTCTACAGTATAAGTGCAGAACTGGGCTTTACTTGATCGTTAATATCTCCAGCCTGTTACTCATCTGGTGGTATCGTCACTGTTCTGTATCTCTGTATATGTCTGCAATGACTAAGTAAAACTGGTTGAACTAAAATTTCAGTGCAACACAGCTAAAAGTTATAGTCATGTGTGAATGAAGGGACCAATGGGGAGTAATGTGGTTTGGCATAAGAACAGTAATTTGCCACGGATATGTGCCACTTTGATACCTGAAAGTGCGAACACTCTGGTGGGTAAGTATAATTTAAGTATGCAAAAATATGTCAAAATACAGGTTATTATGCTCACTACTTTTTCCCCTCTAATTTTATGGAGCCTCTAACTAAAGTTTTGTGTCATATAAAATGCAAATTGCAATCAAAACAGGAGGTCGTTCTGGGGAAAAGTACCATGATTGTTGCACATGACCACATAGGCATGCTCCAGGAAAAGAGAAAGCAGCTGGACACCAGATGACAGGCAGCAAGAGAAGCTGCTCAGCTCACCAGCAGCCACAAATAAAATTCTAATCTGAAATGCAAGACCGAAAAAAAAGGTGTTAGGCTGTTATCTAACTGGTGTAGACTATTGATCAGTTAGTTATCTAATAAACTAAACTTAAGTGGATAGCTTTTAGCTCATAGCCATGGAAAAAATATTTTTTTAAATATTCAGCTGCATATAACTTCATAGTACAAAATTATTTTACAGTTTATTATCCAAATCTCTCCTTGGTTCACTGAAGAAATGAAAGGGGCAATGGTTTTAAAATAAGACAGGAGGTTTAGGTTAGATATTAGGATGAAGTTTTTCACACAGAGGGTGGTGAAACACTGGAACAGGTTGCCCAAGGAGGTTGTGGATGCCCCATCCCTGGAGG
>JAOWBP010014717.1:0-24273 GCA_028571105.1 Tragopan temminckii | reverse complement strand
AGATATTCAAGACCCGCCTGGATGCCTACTTGTGCGACCTGGTGTAGGGAACCTGCTTTGGCAGGGAGGTTGGACTCAATGATCTCTGGAGGTCCCTTCCAACCCCTACGATTCTGTGATTCTGTGATTCTGTAATGGGTAGATCGGATTGCCCAAGGCCCCATCCATTCTGACCTAAAGCATCTCCAGGGATGGAGCATTCACAACCTCTGAGCAACGTGTTCCAGCACCAGTAAAATACTTCCCTCTGACATCTAAACTAAATCTCCCTTCTTTCAGTTTAAAATCATTCTCCCTTCTCCTATCACTATCTACTCATGTAAAAAGTTGATTTTCCTCATAAACTCCCTTTAAATATTAAAAGGCCGCAATGAGGTTCCCCACAGCTTTCTCTTTCCTAAGCTGAATAAGCTCAGTTCATTCAGCCTGTCTTAGGAGATGTGCTCCAGTCCTTTGACCATCTTTGTGGCCTTCCTCTGGACAATCTCTAAAAGCTCCACATCCTTCCTGTGTTGGGGGCCTCAGACCTGGACTCAGTACTCATGCTGAGACCTCATGGGGGCCTAATAGGGGGGAACAATCACCTTCCCTTCCCTCCTAGCCACCCCTTTTCTGACGGAACCCGGGTTACTGTTGGCTTTTCAGGCTGAAAGTGCACACTGCTGGCTCTTGTTAAGTTTTTCATCAACCAGAACCCATAAGTCCTTCTCCGCAGGGCTACTCTGAAGATCTTCTCCCAGTTTATATATACACCTAAAATTATCTCAATTCAAATGCAAAATCTCTCCGTTTGTTTTGTTGAACTTCATTAGGTTCCCAAGGGTCCACTTTTGAGTGTGTTGAGGTCCCTCTGAATGTCATCCCTTCTTTTCATTGTGTCAACCGCACTACTCAGCTTGGTGTCATTGGTAAACTTATTGAGGGTGCACTCGATTCCGTCGTCGATGTCATAGATACAGATGATAAAGAGCACCAGTCCCAAGACAGTCCCCTAGGGGACATCACTTATTACTGGTCTCCACATGGACACAGTGATGATCACCACCCTATGTTCTATGTTATACTTCAATAATCAAGAGAAAGTTGTATTAACTAATATGGTGAATGTCTTATCACATCGTGTACAGATCAGTAAAACAACACACACATATATGTGAAGACATTTTAGAATATAAAGCAATTCATAGACCACATAAGTATGGTACGCAGTCATGGGAACACAGCTTTTAAAGTTCTTTGCTATTGCTTCAATATCAATTCTTTATGTTAAAGAGTATCAGCAGCTTTTACAAATGTCGACAGTAAAAATGAACAGAAAATATGCAATCTGAATTTCTCTGGTGGAAAATGTCCTGCTTATAAAACTGAAATATTTCAAGGAAAATATTTGCTTTCTGGAAAGCAATCATCACTTTACACAGAAGCACAGAATCACAGGGATTGGAAGAAACCTTAAGAGGTTATCGAGTCCAAACCACCTGCTAAAGCAGGTACCCTACAGTTTGGTACAGGAAGTGTTTGAAAAATTATAATACTTCTTGGAAAGTGTCATATTTATGATCAATTAATTAATATTTTAAAAGCATATCATTGGAGAAAAAAAAAAGAAAAAAAAAAAAAAGGGCAGGAGTAAGCTTCTTACTACCCATGCGGTCTTCTCCAAGAAGCAGATCTTCTTGTCCTAACATTTGAAATGTAAACCAGATAAAACAGTGCCAACAGCAAAAAGTCTGCAAACTATTACATTCTCCATACTATAAACACATTTTAAACAAGATTGTATTTGAGAGTGTTTAGAATGAAACCAAAGTAATTTAAATAAGGTGTTTTTTTTTTCTTTTGCTTTGTCATAAACATTGTCTCTTTCTCTTTAGCCCTATTAACATAGTCAGTTCCTCGACTTTTTTTATCCATCAGCAAGTTTTGCTCTGACTAACACGAGCTTAACCATCAGAGATAGGATTTTAAATGTTATTTATATCCTCTCCTACTATTATTAATTCTTTTGTAGTACAGCTGATAAGACTAAAAAGAAAGGAAGAAAAGAGAATATTTCTTAACAAAAAAGATAACTTATAAATCCCATTTTTCCACAGACTCATCATCAAAGTACACCTCACACCCTAGCCCCCTCTCTGATTTCCTACCCATACAGCCTCAGTGAGACTGCTTTGTCATCTTCTGTTTATGTCTAAGCTTCTTTCAGAATGCTTCTTCCTATGTGTCTAAATCTGAAAGATGCGGAAAAATCATTTACTGCATTCAGAGGACTTCATGTCTTGAAGGTTTATTGCTAAAGCCATGTGCAATTTCCCACACAACAACATATTTAATAAAGGAAAAGATTATAAAAATTCAGAACAAATTATGATTATTGAGTTGCTTCCAAAATTTAAGAACTCTTCAGAATTTTAAAAAATTTGGCAGTTTCTACATCTGGGACTTAAACTACAAGACATTTTAAATCAGTGAAGTGTTTAAATTTTTTGTACACTCATGCGGAAATCATTGCAGCGCTATTTTCGTAATGTAAGATGGACAAAGAAGGAAAATAATTTAAATACAGAAAGAAAATTCAGCCTATGCAATTAAACTTAAAATAGATTAAAGAGAACATTCCATGGTAGCCCAAAGTCAAAGTATGCTTTCTCGTTATTGGAAATACAAAGAAGGTGCATTAATGTCTTGTTTTATACCTAAGTTTTATTTGTTCTTCTTGACCTGTTTACACTAAACCAGCAATTAAGAAGACAATTCATTTGCAGTCAATACATTTGATTGAAATCCCACTCATGCACTCTGAAAATAGAAACTGCAACTTTTGTTTCTTTAATGATATTTGAAAATTTCTGGAAGTCTTGGATGATAACAGCTGGGATAAAGAATAAAAAATCATAGGGGAAAAGTAATAGCTTTAGAAGAAAGGTACTCTCTATGAGACTACCAATCATCAAAGAATTCTGGTTTTTTTGTTAGTAATGGCGAGATTTTTTACCTCTTTTCCTTTAACACTTTCTCCATGCAAAAAGATCTACTTACTCCTCTTGAAAATAAATGATAAACATCATCTGTTTCTGGTGGAATGCATTGCCCTTCTTAAATCTGATGCCAAACATTGTTATCATATCTCCAAAGTTTCAAATCTTGGCGGGAGGACTTCTTTGCAGTTTTTTATAATTCGTGATTTCATGCTCTCCTCTATGTATATACAGGTTGCTCTGAAAGAGGTACCTCTAGTTTGTTTCCATGAAAAGTACAACGGATACAAAGGCATAACAGCACTATTCAATAGAGCAAATTTTTGGCTACAAAACTTTATTTTTGCAACACAGTCACCATACTTAGCCATGCATTTTCACCAGCTGTGAATAAGAGCTTACATGCCTGCTTGTAAGTTTGCACCAGTGGAGGTTATTCACTGTTTTGCAGCTATTATAATGGTGTCCTTGCTAGGGGATGTTGCTGATACAGTCCGTCTTTCATGGGTATGAATAGATGTAAGTCAAAAGGTGACAAATCTAAACTGCGGAGTGGGTGTGGTATGACAGTCCAGCCAAGACTGACAATATGCTTCATGGTCTTCAAACGATGTGGGGTTGGTGTTACTGTGTTGCAAGAGAGGGGTTATCTTCCCTGGTCTGTTCCTGGAAATTCAAACCTTCAGCTTACTGAGCGCTGTGAGGTAGTGGTCAGAGTTGAAGTCTTGTCTGGGTTCCAGAAAATCCAGAATTTTTTCATATTGCATTAAAAAAAAAAAAAAAAAAAAAAAAAATGTGCATCACTTTATCTGCTGAGAGCTGCATCTCAAACTTTTTCTTTGGTGGATAATTCACGTCATCACTCCATGGACTAGTATTTTGACTCTGGTAATGATGCAATCCAGGAAACTGTCATCTTCATCCCTGATGTACTTACGGTACATACAGTATTATTTCTGTTCCTCTGTGAACCTTCACTGTGCTACTCCAACTATTACCACCATAGTTCCCAACACATTGAAGCCAAAATTCAGTTACATACATTGTTCCTTGTTTGCAGTCCACAGATTCACACAGGTGAGCTGATTGACAGACTGCCCCTCTGTTGCCATCTGTCACACAGCAACAAAATGTAATGGAATATTGGTAGGAAGCTACCTAGGTGGCTATGCCACCAACATCCACCTCTGACTTCTTGGGCCAACATCAAAAATAGGAGGCATTACTTTCAGAGCACCCCTTGCGTAAGCAATTAGCTGAATGAAGGCCACAATGGATCACACCGTCTGAAGTGAAACTGCTAACTTTATCAGTCAGAGTATTAAAAAGAGTAGTATGTTTCAGAAGACCATTGATTTCAGATGTGTTCTTTGTCTTCTGAGATGGCCTACTTAACAGCAGGAACTTTGGTGGCTGTTTTTGACAAAATAATTCTATGACTATTTTAGTTTTGAGACAAAATTTCAGATTTTATTAATCTTCAGGAAATGAGCTCCTATCTTCACCATCTCTAAAAGTTAATCAAGCCATCAAGTCTTTCTTCTGAGGTAATATTCCTCCTCTCCTAATGAAGCTGAGCAAACATGCAAGAAATTTCAAACATACAGAAGATCATGCGCTTATCCCAGTTGTTAATGTTTATTGACTACTGCAGCTCCAGAGCTCCACAATTATATATATATTTAGATACATATTCTCTTTAAAAAATCTCTCTTATATTAGAATTGAATTTAAATGTAAACAGAATTAGGTGATTCTGGAAAGTGGGGAGAAATATTTGTTAGGAGAAAATTGGTTTTATGAATGCAGTTTCCCAATTCAGGAAGAAGTAGGATACAGCAGCTCCGACTATTAAATTCTATTAACTTGTCTGAGTGTCATTACCTAGAAATTAATAACCAATTTGCTAAAAAAGAATATGAATTATTTACATGCTTAAGCAGTTGCATAGCCTGCATTATATTTGACTACTTCAGTTTTTCCATTTTAAATGTTGAGAAAGGGCGAATGAAAATTTTACTTTTTATGATTTCTTCTTATAGCAATTTTCATCATTTTTTTCCTTAATATAGTAAGTTTTATTTTTATCAAGGTAAATCTAATTTTTTTTACTGCTTTTTTAAAGTTTTATTTTTTAAAATGCATTTTATTTGAATTTAATATGCAGTTGAAAGGTAGGTGTTGGGGTTTTTTAATTAATTATTATTCCTACACGTTGTATATACTGTGTTTATTTCAAACTCTTAACTATGAATGTTCATATGATGAATAGTAAATTATTTTATTATTATCTTCATCTTTTATTATCTTCAATTTTCCATTCTGAAACAACTCTGTGCAGCATTCTCTGTTGAATAGAAAGGAAATCAGTAGACTCAAGCATAAAGTATTTATGTGATAAAGTAAGTGAGTTTATTGAAAGACATTTATGATTGTTTCACAGCAGTGAATAGACCTGCTTTCTCAGAGAATATAGCATCTGGATCAAAATAACTGAATGTTAAAAAAAGAAAAAAAGGAAAAAAAAAAGAAAAAAAAAGCAGAATTATACACATCTTGTGAAGCCATATTGCACTCAAGTGCCAGTCTGACTATGAATGTGGAGATGGATAAAACTGGAGAACTTCAGGTTTGATCCCTGCTGTTCACTATGAAGTCCTGCCATCTGCTCTGCAAATATTGGAATGAAGTGAATAAGACTCTTCGTGGATGTACAGAGATGAAGCTGACTGTGCGGGAGAATCACAGGGAGTTGTGGCACAACTCTGTGACACAATATGTGCCAAAATCCTCACACCACTGAAAATCAAGCCACAGATTTGATGGCTGGAACAACTTCAGAGAAGTGCACAGGTTTTACCTCCTCAGTTTAACACACTGCAGTTGTCTAAGATTTTGAAATGCTTTAGATCACTTATATACCTTCAGCTGTTAGGCAAAATATGTACTATCTTCAGTCACTTCAGAAGGGGCTTTCTTCTATATCGTGTTAAAAAGAATCAGAAGATTGTGTTCCTCTCTGAAGAAACAATTATTTTATCCTTAAATATTTCAGTGATAGTACAATTAAATAGTCAGTTAATCTTGAGTCCTCTACCTGACCAATATCAAAATAATGTCAGGCTTCCTGGAAATCACAGTGTTCTTTTGATCCATTCTCTGGGGGCGTAGATATTCAGACATCTGCCTAGCCTTCACACCATGGGTTATATACTTTCATTGTAACAAAATCTTTACACTTGGCTTCTTTAAAAGGAAAGACATTTCTTCTGAAATTCCAAAACTTAGGCACAGTGGCATGCGAACACACTGTCTTCATTATTCCCATTATTTGCAAGTAGTCTGTTTCAAAATCACCAGAGATTACCAAGACTGTGAAGGTTAAGCTTAAGAGCAGGGACACTCAAAATAGGCTGCCCAAGAGCACATCCACACAGCTTTTAAGGATCTCCAAGAACGTAGACTCTAGGATCTCTCTTGGCAGCCTTTGCCAGTGCACTGTCACCCACACAGCTGTCATGGTTTTGTGCTTCCTGATGTTCAGAGGAATCTTTTGTGTTCTATCTTGTGTCCATTGCTTCTTGTCTTGGAAGTCAGCACCACTGAAGAGAGTCTGTTCTCTTTGCGCTTTCCCTTCAGGTATTGATGAACATTGACATGATTCCCTGTGAGTCCTTTCTTCTGTAGACTGGACAGTCCCAGCTCTCTCAGCATTTCCTCTTAAGTGAGATGCTCTAGTCCCATAATCATCTTTGTAATCTTTTGTTCAGCCATCTCCGGTATATCTAGATCTCTCTTGTACTGGAGGGTGGAAGGGGGAGGGAAGGGGATTTAACTGGACACATTATTCCAGTTGTGGCCTCATCAGTGCTGAGTAGAGGGGAAGGATCACCTCACCTGACTTGTTGGTTATACCTTGCCAAATGCACCCAAGAATACTGTTAGTCTTCTTTGCAGCAATGACACATTTCTGCGTTATGTTCAACTTGGTGCCTATCAGGATTCCTAGATCCTTTTCTGCAGAACTGCTTTTGGAAGCTGTCACAGCACCAACAGTGCCAGAATTCAATAGTTATATGGAGAATAAGTGAGCAAATCGATGTCTCTTCTTTTAGGATTCTCTGCACAAGTTCTTTGTCTTTAAAGGCAATTTATATTCTTCTGTCAATTTACAGCCACAAATTCAAATAATACGTTTATTGAGTATAAACTGTCTCTAAGAACAACAGACTCCAGGGACAGTGTTCTTTGGCAGCCATATTCATACCATTCTCTGAGGTTTTGATGATGTCTTAGAAACTTAGAAAATAAATTGCAGTCATTTTTTCACATAGAAGTAGATAAGTGTGTAAGCATATGTTTATTACAATGGCAGATTTTTTAGATTAATTTCTGTAACGTTTCAGAAATAAAAAGCTTCATGGTAGCAACATGTTTAGTGAAGATCTTTTAATCTTCAAGGTAATGGAAAATTACAAATAAAGAAAAACTTCAAATTACGTGATTTAATTTCCTGATACACATAGAAAATGAATATAAGGAAACTGGGTACATATCCTTAAGTTTCCTTTGAGATCCCTATTGCTTTTAAATCATAATGCATGATTGAATTGGTTCCATAGGGATATTCTCAGTCAGAAATATCATTATTCATTTACAAGCACGCATTGCCACTCAGAAACATGTTCTGCATATTTTCTTTGTTTTCCAGATAGAATTTTGTTTCTGAATGTTTCTGTTGTTTCTTGGTCTCTTCAGAATATAAAAACACTATATGCCAATAAATTCAAATTGAATTAAGTGTTGTTGTTAATATTCAGCAATATATTTGTCAAAATCCTCTTCTTTAAATACTAGACAAGGCTGTTTGAATTCCAGTCCAAAGATATAAAAAGGCTAAGAATAATATTAACTCACAATCCAATTTTTAAAAGCTGAACTTATAACAAGTTATTTCATGATTCCTTTATATTGGATGCATAACAATTAGTAATGATAGCTACTGAAATAAAACATTAACAAAGAGTTTTATCTGATACTTGGCCTCTGAAATTCTATTCCTTTATTTTAATATTCACTGAGTGATTTCAGGAAAAATGCTTTATTTATTTATACTTTTCTCGGTGTAGCTGTAGTGCTGAATAAGAAAATTTCAATGGAAAAACATGCTGCTGCATCTCCATTATCTTTCATGGATACATGAAAAAACAAAGTGGAGTTAGAATGTCTGTGTTGTTTAGATATGAAAGAGTTAAGGTGATGACTAACTCTATTAATAATAATTATTAAGGGATATATGCTCAATTTAATGACAGATGATCCTGATGTCACTAAAGACCTAAAGCAATTTTTAGTCTTTGTATAAATAAAAAACAAGGCAGGAGTACATTTTCATAAGAGTTCTGGGAATCTAGCATAAGAAGAATTCCCGAATTATGATATTTTATACTAATAGGAAAATTAATATAAATGTTGAGAAACACTTTGCCTTTGCAGTGGAGCAGCTAATTAGACAATTAGAGCTGTTAAAAATTGACATAAAACTAACCCCAGAGGAACTGCATCCTAAATCTCAGAAAATATAAAGCTTTTAAGGATAATTCTTGTTACCTCTTTGGATATCAACAGATTAGATCTGTCTTAATAATTTCTATATTAACTGATATTTACTGAGGGTAACAATGATACAATCAATCAAAAATTGAATAATCTCATTCAGGTATGCTGCCAATCTAATTTGATAAAATATAAAGTACTTAGAAATAATTTATTCACTGTATCTTCTAGTTACATAACACCATTAATGTTCCAGCTTTCTCCTTTTTTAAAAAAAATTTTGTTACTTTTTTAGTACTGTAGAAATATTCTTCATCACTGGAAGTGAATGTCTTTTTGTTCTGAGACTGGGATTTGTGTTTGGATGGTGACTCTTAGGACGTTAATCAGTTTACTTGAAATCAAGAAATGCCATTTTTGCAAACATAAGACCGGTAAAATATGCATTTACTCTATGACACTATCTTAATCCTTTTTGCATTGAGTTATCTAAATTCAAAGGCCTGGTCTACCTGCATCATGAGAGACTTCATGTACTCATATGGCTTGATACTCTTCAGTGGCTGATAGGCATTCTGTGTAATGGAGCTTGAACTACTCTTTATAAAGTCAGGGAATGTCAATTTTTCAAAAGTACACTGAATAAAAACTCCTTGGGTAAATTCTCATTTTCTTTGAAAGGGGCTTCTATGAGAATCTAGTGTCAAATCACGTTCGAGGAAAAAAAAACAAAACAAAACAAAACAAAAAATGACACAATTCCTTTCCTTGTACTGATTTATTTGATAAAGTCAGAGAGCACAGAAATCCTTACAAAAGCCGTGATGTTACATAGTGGTTTAACATGACAGGCACCTTAGTGACAAACAGCTATTGTCTCACTCCCCTCTCTTTATCATGGGATGAGGGAGAAACTCAGAAAAAAAGAAAAAAGTAGAACTCATAGACTGACATAAAAACAATTTGCCAAGACAGAAAAGGAAAAGTGCGAAAACACTAGTGATAATAACACAGTTGCTCACTACCTGACAACTAATGCCCAGTCAGTATGCAAGCAGTGGCTGCCCCTCCCAGCCAGCTCCCCACAGTTTTATAGTTTCGAATAATGTCATACAGTTTGTAAGCATAAATTGCAATTGATGTTGAAAATAGCTGTGGAAACCACAAAAGAAAAAACAAACAAACAAACTGATTGAGAAGTCATAAATACGCGCAAGGTGGATGTTTTTAGCATCCTGTTGAATAGGGATTGCTTTATCATAAAGAAAAATAGTTCCTTTTGGAACACTGCCCAGACTTACCTAACTATATTAACTCCAAATAGATACTGTTGCATAATAACAGTATGTCAGGGCAAAATGAGCAATGGTAGATTAACCAGGCCTCAGAGACATGTAAAACAGTTTTTTCACTCTACCACTAAATTGATTTAAGGAAAAAAATTAGAAAATATAGTACACCAAAGATTTACTAAAAATGGCTTTTTCAGAAATGAGGGCTTCTTCAAAATAACTACTTACTGGGATTTCTATAAATAAAAAGCAGCAAAATGTTTTTCTAAGAATGGACAAACGTGCAATGCAAATAATTTTAAAACATTAGGAAAGTTCTGGAATTTTAATTTCTTCTTGTAAAGGTACTTAAGATATACTATGGAAAGAGAACAAAAAAGATTTAGTGTAAATCTGGCTTCCAGCTGAGATTTTTCTCCATTAGGACTGATTGAATATTATCATTGAGATAATATCCTGAGAATAAAACTCAGTGCAAAAATAATTTATCTAATGCTTTTCTTCTAAAAAAATAAATCTTTTATAGCATTTTTTACAGTTTTCCTCGGATGATATTTAATGTAGTTTTATTTACAATAGGAAAAACATACTCTGTTTTAGCTTTATTCCGTTTTATATCCAGATATGGTACAGAAACACAAAAGTTCCCCTTGCTTTGGATAGTGCCATCAATGCAAAACTACACTGACTGACTCAGATGCAGGAATAGATCTCTGATATTTTCAACATTTTTTTTATTTTAGCAGTGTAAACATAACTTCATAACCGAACATAAATTCTTCCATTTATTACTTGTCATATAGAAAAAGCATTATTCCATAGAAAGTGTGAAAAACAACAGACGGTTTTATACTCTTCATCTTAGTTATGTGTGACTATATTTTTGTTTTACTTATATTTGGCTACCATTCTTTTTTCTGTTCTATTTACTGAAGACCTGAACATATACAAAACAAAAGAGAACAAAATTTCTATTTTTGCTGTGAATTAACAGTACTTAATTTTCACTCTTTTTAGATATGTTATATTCTGTACCACTATGAAATACATAAACTACCTTAAATTATTATAGAATTTAGTAAAGCTGTAGACTTGTCTTTTAAGATAATATACTCCACATTTATTACAAACATGGCAAATTATTCACTGAAATGGATAGTATTCAGAAGGTTAGAAAGAACTGTGGTTATCATTTGTATGATTGATTTATTACTCATGTCATACATTTCCATAATACATAGATTGAATCTTTAGCACCTTAATCTAAAATAGAAAGGACAGATCAGAAAAAGAGAACATACTGTGCGGCTATTCATGTGTGTGAAGAAAAGTTATTTGTGAAAATATTTCTTCGTCAAAAGGCAAACTATTCCAAGGATAGAAGCAAAAGTATTACCAGAACATAAGCAACCATTTGAATCTGAAAGCTGAAAATTAGCAGAAAACTCTTGAGAATTAGAAGAACTAAAAAGCACAGGGGAAGCATAAAATGCAAGGAAAATAAATGCAGAAAGAGTAGAGGAATAATTTTATTTATATCCTTCATGATCAACAACCTTGAAATATTCAAGATAAGAAATAAAAAGCTAGTCATGAAGTTTAAAGGAGAATGTGGAAATCTATGCACAGTAAAACTACATATGGCAACAACAATTGACAAAAGTTGAAAAAAGTGGAAAAATAAGATATTCATGTGGAAATTGAAGCTATAGGGGTGATCTCTTCTTCATATAAAATACATTCCTTATGAGCAATATTTCTGTTAAGCTTTAGTTTAGAGATAAGCTAGTTAATAAGCTACAATATTTTTGGTTAATTTCTATGAAGGTCAAAAAAGGTACATACAAATCACAACTAAGTAGCTCTGCTTGACTGTCAAATATTAATACTTGCTACTACTTGCACACTATATTTTGCCATATACTCATAGGTCATTGGCTGAAATGGGAAGATTCAAAACATGAGTATTCCTCTCTCATTCAAGAACATTCAAATATTTTACCAAAGCTGAAATCTTTGCCAAAACCCTATATTCCAACCATGCTGCTTATATTTCAAATAGTCTTTGCCAAGAATTATGGAACAATAGAATATACAGTGTTGGAAGGGAAACACAAGGATGATCAAGTCCACTCTTGCCTCCAAATAGGAACACCCAAAAATCAAACCCTATGTCTGAATGTGTTGTCCAAATGCTCCTTGAACAGCTTGAGGCCATGCCCAGTGCCCTGGGCAGCCCATTCCATGCCCACTGCCCTGTGGTGCAGACCCTTTCCCTAACCCCCAGCTGCCCTTCCCCTGACACAGCTCCATGCCATTCCCTCAGGCTCTGTCTTTGTCATCCAATCCCTTTCTGCAAAATCAGCATGCTACAGTAACGTCTACAGTCATGCATGCAGCATGTGAAATGAACTTGAACAACCAAAGAACTGTGCACAGTTGCATATCTGTGATCTTTAGAGAATCACAGAGAACTAATGCAACTGCTTGTCTTGCTGGAATGATACAGTGGAGGGATACAGCTCTTTAGGAAGAGTGGACAGAGTTGCACTTTATGTGAGAGAGTAGCTGGAATGGGGTGCATGTTAAACCATCACAATCGTGTCCAAAATACAAACTGACTTTCTTCATAAACAAATAAAATATTTTTAATGATCAACTAATGATCAATTTTTAATGATCATGCTCAATTTTTTTTCTGATTGTCATCAGAACTCCTTTTAACTCTCCATTGTTCAGTGCGCTAAATGGTTACATAGTGGAGAAAAATGTGCTGTTTTTACAGAACTCATTTAGACCAATCTTCACAGATATGATTCCATTGCCTTTGTATGCAGCATCCCTCAAGTTTCCAGTTTGCAAAAGTAAAGTTTTTTATACCTGCTGCTTACAAGAATTTTTATCACAATTTCTTTTTTTTTGTTAAGCTTTACACTTAACAATTTCCATACAAAAACATTTTCAAAATTGTAACTCATCTATACTAATTTAGTTTTTGAAACATTTTTTTGTGATGTTTGATGTGACTCATGTCTTCCCAGATCAGCAATTCTTTTTTATAAATAGGTTGCTCTGAAAAAAATGTCTTCAATTTATTTCTATAGAAGCTACAACAGATACAAAGAGCACAATAACACTACTTAATAGACCAAATTCTCAGCTACATAGCACTATTTTTCAGCCCACCATTAACTAATTCATGTGGATGAGCTGATCAAGATGCTCTTCATTTTGTGGTGTAATAGCTATTCGTGGCCATCTGGAATGTGACTTGTATCTCTCATCGCTGTCACCACCACTGAAGCGTGCCACCAACAACCTCACTGTGCTCACATCCACTGTTTGGTCTCCATAAATATTCAACAAGCAATGATGAATGTCACTGAGAGCCATTTTTTCTGCACACCTTTGTTTCACCTGCACTTCCAGGTCTAACACCATATTGTCAGACTGCTCCTCTGCTGCCATCTGTTTCACAGCAACAAAATGTAATAGAATATTGGTGGGAATGTTCAACCTCTACTGCCATACCACAAACATCCACCTCTGGTGTTGCAGGCCAACATAACAAAATAGGAGGCATCACTTTCAGAGCAGCTCTTGTGCTATTATTATTTTAACTAAACTGGAATGTTTGTTCTGAAAACAAAATTTTATATAGCAAAAGAGAAAATATAGTGTCTACTTTCCCCCCTCTCACTTCAAATTATTCCTATTATGCCACTCCTTGTGTATGTCTAGAGTGACAAAAAATTCATCTTACAGCAGGAAGAAGTGCTGCTGTTTGTGTATTGCTGCTGTCAATTTCTGTTAGAGACTGGGAGTTTGTTACAGTTGCCTAATTACAGTCACCTAATGCCATTTTAGATGTTCTGTGTGATTCCACTTGATCTTCATGTACTATTTTAGAAAGGAGCAACTCTTTGTAGGTCTCCAATGCCAAAAATGTCAGCTATACAAAAATCTTCCAAGTGATCAACAGCTTTCAGTGTAGAATCACTGTACAAATCAATAGGGTTTTCAAGACCATAAACTTGCATCTCTCATAAATTTCTATGTCATTTGTAATTTTAAACAAACTCTTTGATATTCAGTACACTAGTTTTCTATGAACTTATATCCTTTGCTTGCCATTCATTACCAGTGGCACACAGCAGGATACACAGTACATGATATGGATAATCCTGAGTACAAGTTTAAAGACTACTGCTGCCAGATGAACAGATCTTGCGCCTACTGATTATCACTATTTCGCGCCTGAAGAGCTCTGCACTAACAGTGAAACACAGATGTTTATCAATCTACAATGTCTATCAGATTTTTTTCAATTAAATTAAACCAAATAATAATTAAATAATTATTTTAATAATTATTAATTCATTAATTAAGACTGAATAAAACATGGACTTTATTAGTCATATCTTTCACTTGCAGATCTTGTTACAATTAATAAAAATTCGAGGAATGGCAATCTTCTCCAGTCATCAGGAGATATTGCTCCTACGATATTCATAGTATTTCAGGACCCACTGCCCCAACTTTGCAATTTTTTTCTGCATTTCAGGTGTCAAAAACTGATTCAGATATTTCAATGTTTCGAGTAGTTAAACCACAAATATATCTAGATTTAAAGATTACAGAAGTTAATATTTGACCCTATTTAATAAGATCATGTTAATCAAGAACTAGCTTAGATGAGAAAAAAAATAAAAAGAAATATAGTAAGAATTTTTCAAATCAGATAACTGTTTTAAATTTTCACATGTGTACGTATTTCTTAAATGCAGCAAGAACTATTCTTACAAGAAAACGAACTCTCTCTATACTGTAATATGTCGAAGTGATTGAAGAGCAATCCATCCATGTTTCCTTAATTTCTAAGTTTTCCCCACGGTATCGCCAGCAGGAAGAGCAAAACAATGCTCTCAAGTACAGGCCAAAAGAGCAATATTCTGCATGCTATCTGAAATGTTGGAGTCCATCAACATACATACTGCCATGTTCTTTTTCCCTTGGTTACATGACTCAGGATACTGTAGCCCCTGTAATCTTCCAGGACAGTCTCACAATAATTATAATTCAGACTGAAGAAGGTCACAGATCTGTAAGTATTTGTCAGAGAAAACACAGCAATTATTGACTCTGTACTGGTAGACTGTGGAAACAAAACTCTTGCAGATTTTGCAGCTCCACAGGACACCTGTGTGTAACAGTAAAAAATGCAAAAATTAATAGTAGTAGGAAGTAAAAAGGGGAAATAACTTGGAAAATATAAGAACAAATGAATCATTTTATTGTCATCTGTTTACTAAACAATGGTACAGTTCTCCTATTTATCTCCTTGACCAAACAATGAATACTCAGTATGTGGATGAAGGCTGGACACATTTGCTGAACGTGAAGATACGTAGGGAAATTTGCAAGCCAAGTATGTCTCTTCTGATGTGCTGCTCCACTCTACTCAAGGTACAAGCAAATTATTCTGGGAAATGAATGTCCCAGACACTGCGATGAGTATCCACAGTGATGGATTGACATATTCTGTCAATATGATGCAAAGGGAAACAGGATTTAGTTAGTCCATGGAGAACTGTATAATTAAATGCAAACACAGGTGAAACACACTATGCTTAATACTATGGGCCTCACAGCTTTTAACAGTGAGAATCAGCAACCTTCGTATGACCAAGAATTAATTCAATTGCAGTAACTGAGGAGGTGTGTGAACTACTTGAGGGGATAGCAAGGATAAGTACAGCTATTTGTCAATTTTATTTTCTTCTCTAGAGTTTCCTTTGTCCTTATTTTTCCTTGCTCAGCCTTGTAATGTTTTTCAAAGACAGTGTTGGATATAATCCCATATGAAAGGATGCACAACAGAGTCAAAGGCATAATGAAGAAGTAGAGAGTGCAAGACGGACTCCTTAGCACTGCCTCAAGCTTCTCTGAAGAAACCCTTTAGCTCAACAACACATTTTCCACACATTCCATTTTGTTGTTGTTGTTATATTTAACTAGGACAGTGGGAAAGCCTTTTGCAACGTGGACATGACTGAGTGCTTCTAGCACAATGAAGAAGTTTGGGGGAACATATGGACAAGGCCACAGGATTTCCTAAGGTCATAGTCTGTGATATGTAGCAGTGAAATTTGCTAAAAGTTGGCAGTTTCGCAAGCTATGAATAAGAAATCCCACTTGCCCACACTGACACAATATCTGAACAGCCTGTTCTATATATTTCTTCAGTCCTTTGTACTACCAGATGCCTTACATATATTATTTTTGTAAAAAATGCATTCTTTTTATAGACGTGTTTCCCATATTCTGACAGTGTTAATTGCAATACAATATTCATTATTTATTTAGAACATGTATTTATATACCTTGTATGCATGTTCGTTAGTAATTTATTTTAAAATGTAAAAACGTTTTTAAATTTTTCTTTCATCGTCATGTTAGTTTTAGTACTTTTATTTCTTAAGTATGCAGTTAACATGAAGCTTAATATATTTCCTTACATAATAGTTTTATTAGATAGTATATGTATCAGCAGAACAAAAATAGGTTCCAGTGAAAAGATCTTCTCAAATAATAACAATATGGTCAAATTATATAAATGTACTGAAAATAGAACATAAAATTTTAAAAAATTAAGTGGTCCCAAATGGAAGATATCATGGTTTAATATATGAGGAAATCATTAAAAACTCCTTTTGACTAATTACCTAGATTTGTTACTGTTACAGAATAATAGAATGGCTTGTGTTAGAACAGTCCTTAAAGCCCATTCTGTTCCAATCCCAGCCATGGGCAGAGCTGCCCCCCACCATCTCAAGCTGCCCAGGATCACATCCAACCTGGCCTTGAACACCTCCAGAAATGGGAAATCCATGGCTTCTCTGGACAACCTGTTCCAGTGCCTCATCACTCTCTGAGCATAGAATTTCTTCTTAATATCTCATCTAAATCTTCTTTAATTTAGCATAAGACTGTTTTTGTTTGTCCTATCATAAATGTGGCCAAACTACACACTAAAAGCACCTTTTTTGAAACAATGGGATTTATTCACATTGCTGCAGCAAAGAATCTTCAAAATGGTTGCTAGATTGTGTGAGAAAAAAAAAAAAAAAAAAAAAAAGGCCCATATACTTGAGACCCGTTTAGTACTTTTAAACACAGAGATATACATTAGGCTATAGATCATGGGTTTTCAAGCACTCACGAAAACTTGCAGATGTTGTAAAAGAAACTTAGAGAAAAGACGTAAATTGAAGAGAAAACTACTACTATTTCCTACTCTTATGGTTTTCATTCCTTACATGTAAGGAGAGTTTTCAAGCAGGTTAAGTTTCAGTTCATAACTACAGACAACTCTGTTCTTGTCTTTCACTCAGTTAGTAGTGTAAAATGAATTAACTTTAATATTCTTGTGTTGAAGTAAATGTACATTTTCCACCATTTTTAAGTACTATGCATTTGCCTTTCTTCAGCTTTTATTACAGAGGTATTTATTTCCTCACAAATGTACAGCAAAATTATAATTAATGTTTGCCTTCTACTGGTAAGTGGTAGTCTAAATATTTGAACTTGGGAAGACTGGTATTCTTATTTTTCTTTTCTACCACTAGAAATGTGGCCTTCATCTTTACTTTTTTAATAAACTGCTTTATCCATGTATAACTTTTACACTACATTAATACCACATATTTTCAGCCCTCAGATTACTGAAACATTCTAAAAAGAAAAAAAGTCAAATAAAAAGGGCTTCAAAATAATCAACCAAAAATCATCTCTCATCTATGTCAAAGAGGAGAGTTCAGGTTATTTTTCCCTTCCCCACTGCAGAGAGAAACATAGTGAAAGCAGGAATTTGTTAAAAATCAAACACAGGAAAGTATTTCACTAATCAGTTTTTATTTGTGAATGCTGATCTCAGGAAAAATACTTTTATCTTCTGTTATTCTTAGCAGTATGCTCATGAAGTGAAAGCCATACATGCTCTCCCAATGACATATGCCATATCTTCCTGAAATATGTTTATTCACTGCTGAGTAACATTTCAGCATCCTTCATCCTTGACACTTGACATTAGTTTTGGTCATGCCTTATACTGTCAGGGGAAGACAAGCCATTAGAAGTAGTGTAAATATTTATCCCTCAGATAGGAAGAGAAAGAGGAAGTTAGAGAAGAAAGTTGAAATGCAGAATTCATATTTAAAGGTTAAATATTTTCAGATAAAATGAATCACCTTGCATTTTGTCTTCAGACATTTCCCATCAGCTAAGCTTCAAATATTTCCTGTTATTTCCTGCTACAGGTCTTCTGCATACATTCTTTTAGAATAATTGATAGAAACTTTTAGCAGTGATTAATTTACTAAATTTGAAGAAAACAAAAAAGAATAAATTGTATCCATTTTAATACATAAGAGAAACAATTCCATACTTATATTAGTTTATTATGCTTAATTGCTTTCCCAGATTTCTAAACATTATTCTTCACGAAAGCTATCACATTGAGACCTCATCTCTACATTTCCTTTTAGGTGACTGACCTAGTCAAAATCTCTTCTCTGGCCTTACAGCTTTCGTTGTGAAAGCTATAGCATTCATTGTTAGTGATCATTTTTATGGGATAAAGAACAGAGAGTCAAAATCAAGAATGGAATGCCTGACAGCAAACACAGGCTTACAGATTCAGAATTTCACAGTCATTTGGAACAGTTTTGACAGTCAAAGAGCAATTACTCAGTGAATTTCAATTTGTTTTTCTCTTAATATGGATCACACAACTCTTTATTTGTGATTTATTTTCTTTTTCAAATTGCAAAACGATTTGGATATTTTGAAACAAATGCCATGCTCCTTATCATATCCTTGCTATTTCTATCATAATAAATATTTGAAACCACAGAGTATTAGCGTATTGCCTGCTGAGATATTTATCCTTTTGAACTTTGTTGGCAAAAACAAAATAACTGCAATAAAATATTACTATAACATGTTATTTCTACAAATTTTAGAATGTAATGTGTAAACTCTAAAAACAAAAATTAAATGATACAAACGGGTTACATGCCCATCAGAAAATTCAAAATATCCCCAGACTAAGACTTAAGGAGCTATTAGGAATCTGTTTCATACTGTGAATCCATTTCATATGTGACCGTAAACTGAGGTACTGTATTCTTCATACCAGTACATGTCAAAGTGCCCAATAACATAACTTTTGACTATATTATGGATAGGCGTAAATTGGGAAGGAAAACTGTTGAAGTTTTTTGTAACTATCTTGCATATCCACTGTCTTATTTACATTTGATTTAATTCTATTGAATTAAATCAAAAATATATTGTTTTCTTTACTACTGTTAATTTATAAGTCATTCTGAGGATGTGCTAATGTGGGATGGAAGCTTCATCTGACAATGTCAGAAAACATTCAGCAACAGAAAAGAAACAGGAGAGAACCGGAAAAATGTGTGAGATATTTCCTTGTGAAAAATCAACTGTTGTGAACCCTATTTTGACCGTTTTTTTACATTTTACCTGCAAGAAGTAAAGGACAGAATCTTTGTTCAAAGAATCTTTCATATTCCTTTGTAATAAAACTTACTGTATCATCAGTATGTCTCATAGGTTAGTGTCAGTCAAAATGTCAGAATGTAAGTAGTTCATCAAAAAAATCTTGAAAGAATAATTTTCTCCCCCTTATTCCTCTTTTAAACCCGTGCTGTATTGCTTTTTTGTTTGTTTGTTTTTGTTTTGCTTTTCTTAATATTCTGGCATGCTGTGTGTAAGACTTACACTAGCATGCACTTTTCTGCTTGCTCAAAGTTTTTCTTGCAAAAAAAAAAAAAAAAAAAAAAGTATAATCAACACTGCCTTGAACTAAATGGGTGCCTTCAGCTCTGTCAGCTATGTAGAAAATGCAGCTGACTATCCAACAGTTCTGTCCTACCTGATGAGGTAGTTTCTCTATTCACCTTTGTGCTATACAAAAGCCTGAATAGCTAATAATGAAATTTAATGGCTGTTCCAACGTGGACTGGGCTACATAACCACAGGAGGATTTCAGAGAAACCACAGAACAAATCTACAGTACTTACTGTGTCTGTTGATAGCTTAAGTTTGTTTATAAGTATGTTGCTTAAATATTAAAATGTAAATTTTAACATAGGAGTGATTCAGAGAGATATATCATCTCTACTGCTCTATTTGTAAATGATTTAGAATATGCAGGTCTGATAGTCATTTCCACATTTCAAAATTGCAGCAGGTTTAATAAAAGGTAGCCAATGTATAAGTCCCCTTGGCAGATGAGAAAATAAAAACACTTGATTCACTTATTTTTAGGCATTAATTCAAGAAAAACAGACTTGCATAACCCAAAAGACTCTTATAATGTCTATGTCCAGGTTACCCCTTGCATTAAGAGAGATGTAGTCATTTAAGCATTGTCTTAAAGGTCATTCCTAAAATTTGTGCAGTCTCTTGGTACCTCAAAGTGTCTTCAAAGATGCTGTATTCCCTTATCAATGTAATTATACTACAAAGGGTATGTTTTACCACTTAGTTGCTAAGTTTGGAGAAAAACTAAAATTATTTGAGTTTACAGTGAAAAGCAGAAAGAGCTTAATTTAGAAGCAGATGTATAGCAGAATAATTAATTTCATTTTGCTACCATATAGCATGACACAGACCTCCACCTGTCTGACCACTCTTCATCTATCCATCTCATACTGACTGCATCTCATATTGCACAGTCACATATGTATTTCTAAATGCAAGTCTATATAGAGTTGTAAATAATTTAAGGAAGAAAATGCTTGTTATGCCAAACTTATCTCTGCAGTTTATTAACAGATCGTGGTAAGCTTCATACCTGTATATGAAATAATGAACAGAGGGAAGATATGAAATGTATTTTCCATAAATAACAAAGAGTTTAAGTATCTCATTTTTCAAGTGTTTGACAAATATTTTGAAAGAACATTCAGAGACTTTTGTTTTCAAGCAACATTCATTTTTATGAAAACAAAATTATACTACTTCTTTCAAAACAAGCTTCCATGACTTGAGGTATGTAGAACAGCAGAAGTTCCCTGTCTCTTCCTATGCTTCATAATTTATATCACAAATATTTCATTGTAAAAAATTGCTTTATTAACTTAGTCACACTCCTATATTATAGAAATTAGAGAAAAGTTATTTTTGTCCATTACTCTGAGCAAAATAAATCAGTGTTGAGCCAATGACATGTCACTTATTAATGACCGCAAATGGATTTTACAGAGATACGCCAGAATGTTTGGGTTCTTTATAACAAATTTCTAAATACACATGCTTAAATTCCTAAAACAGTACGACCTGCCCATTTTCTCATGGTATTCCAAATACACTGTTTCTCACAATGCTTGGTTAGTGAAAGAAGATATAATAAACTCTATCTTTGCAGACTGAGTTTGAAAAATTGAGCAAAATTCAAGAGCACTTTCCAATATTTCAACCATACAAACACAAAATCATTTTCCAAGGTGTTGAAGCTTACTTACTTACACTTACCTTCCAAATGATTGCTACAGTTGAATCAGTCACATTTTCTTTTGTACAGGAAAAGATTATGGGAAGGAAAAAAAATCACCCAGATTAAAATATCAAGGGTCTTACCTGACAACAGAGGCCTTTCCAAATGATAAGAGGCTTTTCCAAACACAGAGAAAAACTTTCATCAGTATACTTCATTAGATGAAATTAACTTGTGGAAGACAATAATGAATTCTGGAACTCAGAACCTAGCAGGCATAATGAGCTTTACTTTATTCTATCCAGTACTGTGCATAGTCACTTGTACTTGTGGAAATTTCTTGTCACTCAGTGTTCCTGGCAAGAGTAAGTGGAAATACAAAGCTATAAGTACACATATAAAGCTTATTGTTTAACATAAAGACGCTAAATAACAAGGTCTTTATTTGTTGCTGCTTTTGTTTTTGTTGTTTGTTTTATATTAAGTAATTTATGAGCTGAATAAACAGCCATAAAACAGCATACATTTGTTTAAATTAATGCTGGCTTACTGATCTTATTTTAATGTTTGCTTATTGCCCAAAAGAAGGCACTTGAAAATTAGGATCTGGTATACATAGATTTGTAGTTGTCTAGTAATAAAGTCATAAAATTATGCATTCTTCTATGTATCTGAATTTCTTGTTCACATGAGCAAGGATTGAAAAAGCAGGCTCAAATACACAGCATTAAAAGCACATGTTGCTAACAGCAGTTCCTCCTCTAGCTCAATGTTAAATTATAAATATGCTGACAAGCAAATTAAACTTATCAAAGAAAATTCAAACAAAAAAAACCTATTCAAACAAATATTTTTATGAAATATAAACCAGATCTCTGTTCCTTAAATTCCATTTTTGAGCCATTATGCAATCACTGAAATAAAATGTAATTTAGCTGAAGAAACATCCACCCTTTCCAGGTGAGGAGTTATTTACTGATTGTCTTAAGATCAGCAACTAGGGCTCCCACTAATAAGTATTCACAATGGAAGGCTTTTAGTAGCCTCAGCTTCCTTTGGTAGCCCTTTTAGAACCCCATTCACAACGGTTCTGCGCTTCTTCTCCAAATCCTAACTCTAAATCTAGATAGCAGTACTAATTAGTAAAACTGAAAATAAAGCTTCTAGTCAGTTGTAATAGACATACTGTATTTCTTCAGTGATATTACATTACTTCAGTAATGATTTTTAACTCCAGAACTTTAAAGATATTCTCTTCAAACATAATTCCCGTCATGAAAGCTTTAATCTACTAGGTGATCTTGAGTTTTTCAAATGGAGAGATAGCAGTCTGACCAATATTTTAATGTTTTCCCTTTCTGGTTTAGATGAAGATAGTTTTGTTGTTTAAAGCTGACACTTACCCATATATAATCTGAAGAAAAATAATTCATATCTGCACTATAACTTGGATGGAATGATGTAGTGAGTGAAAGCAGATTTATATCTAGAACTACCATGTAGACGTAAGTAGTCATCACATATTTGCTTTCTGGTTGGTTATTTGTTGTTGTTGTTGTTGTTTGTTTTTTTTTACTTTGTTAGTTGTTAGGGTTTTTTTTTTTTTGCTTGTTTGTCAGAGTTTTCACATTTTGTTCTTTTGTTTGTTTGTTTCTTTGTTTTTCATGAACATTGTGAAGTTACAGTTGAGGGGCCTGAAAGAATTTTATTCTCGTTTCCAAATCTCTGGTCCATTATATACTAATTTATTACATGCAATAAAAAGTAAATTATTTTAAATAATTATCAATATGTCATTTAATGTTTAAGAAATTAAAATTATTTTCATATGTGTACACTGATCAAATGAACAATATTTCACATTTTTGAGAATTGATGATTTTTTTTTTCCAGAAAGTAATATGAATTGCTTTTATACTTTAATACATGACAGTACTTAACTTTACAGTCTGGGTAATTCATTCCCATGTGTATGTTTCATTCAAATGAATACATATAGCTGACTTACATTTAAATAAATTACTTCAACTGCGGTAAATCTTCAGTTTATGTTTCAGGAATCTAAACTGTCTTGGAAAATGAGTGATCTACCAAGAAGTTTGGGCCAATATATATTCATAAAGTAGTTTAGGGTTATATACTTACAAACTTACTGATAAACTGCTTAGTTAATTTTGTTCTCCCTGGATGATCACATCTGTTCAGGAGAATTGTTTTAATGCTTTAATATAATCCTATTCATTAGTCTTTCATACAAATTATTATTAAATATTACTGTCATGTAAACAAACCTAGCACTTTGTTACTTTTACTCTTGCAAAGTGAACACTCACACAAATATATGTGGTAATGCTAATTATTAAAAATAATCAAACTAGTGAGAACAAATGTAATGAAAATTGACACATCTTTACCTGGCATATTTTCAGTATTCTTACAGAGGGATGGCAAACATATGAGAAAATATTAAATCAGAATCACAGAATCATAGAATGATATGAGTTGGAACATTAAAGATTATTTGGTTGCAACCACTCATACATACGTGTGTGTGTGTGTGTGTGTGTATATATATGTACAAAATCATAGAATCTCCAAGGTTGGCAAAGACCTCCAAGATCATCCAGTCCAACCATCTGCATGTCACCACTATTTCCCACTAAAAAATGTCCCTCAGTACAACATCTAAACATTTCTTTAACACCCCCAGGGTCCATGATGCCACCACCTCCATGGGCAGCCCATTCCAGTGCCTGACCACTCCCTCGGAGAAGTATTTCCTAACATCCAAACTGAATCTCCTCTGGCACAACTTGAGGCCACTGCCTCTAGTGCCCCAGATTTTCGATTGATTATTTACTAAATAGGATTCTGGGATAATGTTTTAGATATTACACAGTTCTAAAAGACTGTGTCACGT
>JAOWBP010014678.1:0-19778 GCA_028571105.1 Tragopan temminckii | reverse complement strand
AAATTAATCAAATAGACAGCTCTATCATTTTTCGTACATTTTACAGTTCTTACAGAGTGGAGAACTCCCATTCCTCCAGATCTTACTGCATTAGGAAGTAAATAAATTACCTGTAACCAAAGTCTGTCACTTGTACTGAATTTACCATTGGCAGTGCATTGAAAAGTAGCAAATTGTCCTGCATTGACTTCCACACTCTGAAGACGCAAGAAATGGGGAGTTTTTGCTGTTGGAAGAAAAAAAAGGATTGGAATTAAGCAACACAAATGCAATGATTATAATTAACACATGGAATATGGTTCCACTTTAAAAGGCTTAAATCACTAAAGACACATTATATTTCAGGTTGTTTTAATTTTACTCTTTTATTCCTCTGTGTCTGGGAAAAAGCAGAAGTGATGGGTGCTATTTAATTAATCCCGCTGTAAATTATCTTAGTTCAGCATCCCTTTTGCAATAACAATCTGTATTAATAAAGATTGTATTGAAAATAAACTGATGCTCAGAATAAAAATTTATTAGATAGACTACTGACTAGACAAAACAGCAAGAAGTTGAGAGATGTTGTCAGGGAAACAGGTTTTCCTCTTAACCAGGTACAGTTAGAGGAGATGCTTTAGAATTGTAGCATGAAACAGCTAAAATGCTAACATAATGCTTCTCACTATCTACAGCTGCGTTCCTTCAATAAAATTAATTTCAACAACACTGAACAAAAACAGAACACAAGGCATTCTCCACAATGATGCTTATTTTTAATTTAGAAAGAGAAAACACTCCTAAGCAAAAATGAAAGCAATAGAGCAGCATTTAACCTAACAAATAATAGATATTCAAATGAGACCCATCTCTTCTGCAGAAGGAAAGAGAGCATGTATATTTCTGTCTTACTAAAGAGAACAAAAAACGTGACAGAAAAAGATAGAAATTTGATATAGAAACTCACCCTTGAGAATGCATTGTTGCCCAGCAATTCAAATCCTACTGCAGTCAAGGAGAATTTTTGCACTGTCTATTCTAGCAGATAAGCTCTGAACATTGCTTTCAGTCATGGAACAGCTAATATTAGAATAAACTACAAAACTAAGCATATGCTTTCTAGCAGAGCATCACAACTGTTTAAAATGTTGATGACATTCTCTTAGAAGAGCTTAACACTGAGACAAACTACAGATTTGAGAAGTATACAAATAACGAGCAACCAGATTTCAAAAAAACAAATTTTTTAACAACCAGCATAAGGCAGTATAAGAAGCCAAAGATGGAAGAAAATAGCTCAAGTTAATATCTAGTTACAGGAGGAAATATTTTCATGACAACTGACCTTTTGGCAAATTTACTAGATGTAGCATTTTTCTTTTTTTGAACATTTCCCAATGGAATCAGGACAGACAGCCTCTATCTTCTTCACCTATCAAATTATTACTGGTTGTGTATTCAGTAAAATTCTCAGGAAGTTTCTCTTTTTTTTTTAACATCGAATTT
This sequence comes from Tragopan temminckii, assembly GCA_028571105.1. Taxonomy (NCBI): domain Eukaryota; kingdom Metazoa; phylum Chordata; class Aves; order Galliformes; family Phasianidae; genus Tragopan; species Tragopan temminckii. Next base: position 18,293 of record JAOWBP010014678.1, on the reverse strand, counting down.
TACTTTTTTACCATACTTGTTTTTTCCTCAATCTTCCCAAACACTGCTAAAGTAGCCTCTCTGAACTACGACGTATGGCCTAAGAAGAAAGGGGCTTTAGGATTTTTAAATACAAACACACAAACCAACCAGTTGCCAAACACGTCTTTCAGTTCTACACGCAGTCTTAATTTCCACTTGGCCTTTGTCCACGCTACCCAGACAACTGCTTAGAATGTATGTCATGGTTTCATGGTATTTTTCCCATTTCAATTTTTGTTAAAAGATAATAATTTAGAAAGTACTTTTTCTGGCAATATACAGGAAGAAAAGTCATTACGAGTCTTGCAAGGCTTTATACACAAAATAGTTTACTTCCAATTCTCCGTTTTTCTGTTTTCTTGTAGAGAGTGTAAATAGTTTGATTTTTAATTTCTAACATTTTAGTTACTTTATTGAAGAAGTGTTTCATCACAGTTTCTAAATTTCAACACTTGAGAATTAGAATTCTACACATTATGAGATATAACTCAGTACTTGCAGGTTTTGAGAACAAATGCACAGACCAAACCTCTCAAAAACTCTGTAAGAAAAATTACTATGCTGATAAAGTACTGCTTTATACTTCACTAGTCAGACTTAAGATATAAATTCAGAATGCAGAAGTGCGAATACTGCCTAACAACATGAGAGCCTGCTATGTTTATTAGAACTAAGCGATTCAGAAATAATAGCTGCTGATTCTGCATAACTGTCTCCGTATTTGAAGAAATGTCTGTGTCTTTTTGCCACTAACACTAAAACGATATTTATGAGGTGTTCTAGTATTAACCGATGAGCCACTTTTTATTTTAAACTGCAGCTCATACTTACAAATCACAAAGAATGCATACAAGTACAATATGTCATAAGAAGCGAATGAACAATTACGTAGCATTTGGTATCTTTTTCCTCACTCAGTCATTTGGTCAGTGAGACTACAACCTACAATTCATTGTGTGATCTTAGTATGTGTTACTTAACAAATAGCAGATATGTGAAATGATAATTTCTGTCAGTGGTTTAGTTAAAGACACCTGGATTACTATATTCAACTTTTAATTCACAAGGTTGATTTTAATATCGCTCTTAAAAGAAATCAGGGGAGCTAAGTATTGCATGTTCTTAGTAATCACAGAATTGTAGGGGTTGGAAGGGACCTGTGGAGACCATCTTGTCCAACCCCCCTGCAAAGCAGGCTCCTTACAGTAGGTTACATAGGAAAGCATCCAGGTGGATTTGAATATCTCCAGAAAAGGAGACTCCAGAACAACTCTGGGCAGTCTGTTCCAGTGTTCTTTCACCCTCAAGATGAGGGTAAGGATTTTTTTTCTCATGTTCATATGGAACTTTTTATGTTCAAGTTTGCTCCTGTTACCCTTTGTTCTGTCACTGGGTACCACTCAAAAGATACCAGCCCCATCCATTTGACTTTTGACCTTTAAATATTTATATGCAGTCTCCACCAGGCTGAACAGTCCCAAGTCTCTCAGTTTTTCCTCATAAGATAAATTCTTCAGGCCCCTAAGCATCTTTGCAGCTCCCCACTGGACACTCTCTAGAAGTTCCCTGTCTTTCTTTAACTGGGGAGCCCAGAACTGGACACAGTTCTCCATATGAGGCCTCACCAGGGCAGAGTAGAGTGGGACGATCATCTCCCTGGACTTGCTGGCCAAGTTATTTTTAATGTAACCCAGGATACCATTGGCTTTCTTGGCCACAAGGGCACACTGCTGGCTCATGGCCAACCTGTTGTCCACCAGGACACTCAGGTTTTTTTTTGCAGAACTCCCTTCTAGCAGGTCAGTGCCTTATCTGAAAGGGACAAGGAAACATATTAGAAAACAAGGCAGTAAAAAAAGTTCAAAAATTTAGCCATGAACGTGAACTTTCTACCTGGGTATTTAGCCAGAGCAATCTTGTTTAGTAAAGCCACAGCCCTCAACCACCTGAGTTTTCTACCTTCTGAGAACTGGAAAAGTAGTCATGTCATCAGTTCAGTTCTTGCATTGTCCACCTCCCTCATTAATGCCTTAGCTTGTAGCTGCATTTAATTTTTGATGTTGACAGAAAGACATATAACATGTCTTGATGATTTTTGTTCTGAAGGAACTGTTAGATGATGCAGGTTCATCTGTGCAAAAATGGTATATAAAATATATCTCCGAAGCTGGTAAGGTGCAGTGATCAAATGCCAGCAACATTTCGTATATACTTAGTGTATTTTTGTAGTAGTGACATTGTTTTCTGATATTTTCAGTATCTTTTCCTTAACATTTACTGAGAGATAGTAGCACAAACATTTTAGAAGACTTCAGAATAGTGTGTGGATACTTACTACATGGATGTCCTAAAACTTTCACTTCATCAATGGCCATGTATCCAGGGTGACCTGAAGTTACCACTTCAAAAACAACCTGAGAAGTGAAAGGAGAATTTCTGTTAGCAGCTTTATAAAAGAGGAAATATAAAAATACTTTGTTATGGAAAAATATGTCAACTCTTTCAACATTTGAGAGCTCTTTGTAAATGAAGAACAATCAAAAAAACTTCAAAATGAGTTATAAAAAAGAGCCAGAACATAAATCACATTTTTCATGTTTACGCTGTTTCAGAAATTTACTAGAGTGATTATACAAGGCTCACAATGAGAAATACCCCCCTAGTATTTGGTCTGCCAAAATAGTTACCTAATAATCTTAAGTATTAAAATTAATAATTTATTTTTAATTATTTCATTTGAATGGAACACAGACCTACTTTTACTAAATAAATGACCAATCTTCAGTATACAGTGTTCTACACAGTATTAGATACAAACGGATCCATTTTTAAGAACGTATTTTCTATGCTCTTAGTCTTCCAACAAATCCTGTGAATTAAAGAAAAGCAGATCCATATGCCATTGTTTGTTTAATGGCTATAAATAGGTCACAAAATAAATGGAGCGCTCTTGTTATTTGAATTAAGCACACTCAGAAGTAAACATCTCCAAACTTTGGCAATCTTGCTTTTAATAGCCCAAGAATGCTTATGTGGAATAGAAGAAAATACGCCAGTAACATTAGCAGGTACATTTCCAAAGCAATGGAAAAGAATCTCATGCTCAAAGACAGCTTGTGAAGAAGTTGAAATTTAGAAGCAACTTTTCACATATATGCTACACCTGATCTTGGAATAGATGCAGATGGACACTATACACTATACTCTTAGCAACACTTATTTCAGCAGAAAGAGAATGATACCAAACACAAGCATGTTGTAAGGATAACATACAGCCCCCTAATATTAAACCGAAGTTTTCCACTGCTGAATAAACACTGGTAGAAGACCAATATTGATTCTGACACAGACTTTGAGATACGCAAATTCTTTTCCACCTCTCACCATTTTTCATCTTTCTCATTTTTTCATCACTGGCCAACAATCCTACTCTTCTGTCCCAAATATCACAGTATTTTTTCTAAATTCCATCCATTTCTCTTCAACATCAGTGGAGTAAAATTGCCATAAATACAGCTTTAAGTCCACATAACTGACAAGAAAAATACTAATTTTCATTCTATTTCTGTCTCCTGTCCACAGAAGAATTTCAACCTGCAGGGCTAACATTGTCGCCAGGTGAACCCGACAACAAGAGGAAAGCATGAGATGACCGTGAAGAAAGTTCAAAATCCACCAACCAATTTTTGTAGAAACAAGTTTTGCAAGACAAAGATTGTTCAGTCACAAACCCCAGCTTGTAGATTTCTAAATACCTGAAGGCACTCTGATGGCACTCATAGTTGATACTGCCCATCCAGAGCAACAGAGTGGTCAGGTTATGTATGTGGCTGGCTCCTTGCATTCAGCAGAACACCTAAACCAAGATTGCTCAAAATTTCAAAGCATCTCTTTTCTACAAAAAAATTTTTTTTGGTGGAACTGATCTTAGGAACTACCCTGGGAAGTATGAATACACAGCTCTTAAAAGAATAACTTCCATTCAAAAAACTGAAAGAGGTTTTCAAATGATGGTCTCTACTATCCTCATCTTAGCAGCATTTAAATGGAAATAGAAACTGATAACTTGCACAAAGAAACCTTGAGTTTCAATGGCAGTGAAAGACTGAAAAAAGGAAATTGAAAAAGGAGGAGACTGCTCCATTTCTTGGGGACCTACCAAGACTACGTACAACAGAGTAGGTCTGAAAGACCGTGGGCATGAAAATGATTGCACAGTGCTGAAAACATGCAGTAAAGACAGGGATGTTACAACATGGCAGTGAAGAACAGAGAGTAGACAGTTTGGTCTCAGAAATGGTGGAAAGGTTCCTGGGGAAATATGATGCCACCAAGAAATCCACTGAGCAAACTGAATCCAAGTGTGGAGGTAAAGAACAGCCTGAAAAAATCCAATTTCTCTGATTTCTTTCGTGTATTCTCTAGGTGCTTTGAGTTTCAACTGTTAAGAAGAAAAAAACAAAAACTTTAAGTCCTATTTTTATTGAAATCGATCTCACAAGTTTCTTTAAAGTTTCTTTCGGGGAACTCGCTGTAAGGAGATCTGCACAGAGCCACATGAAAGGTCCACTTGATCCATGATCCCAACACTGCACAGAGAATGTTCCTATCAGGCTCTTCATTTTCAGATATGCTAAAATGTAGAAAAGTACTAGAGATATCTGCATATGCACAAATTTGAAGAAGTCAGTCAAATCACTAAGTTTTCTGCTAAAAATTATTACTGCCATATAACAGGGATTTAACTAACGTCAGAAAATAGTTGCATAAGAGAGCCTTTTACAAGGAGTGGTCTGACTTCCAACAAAATCAAATACCTAAGTAGAAAATCTCAAAATAATTTCTGTAATCCATAACTGGGGAGCTTAGCTACAGATTTTCCAATAGGTTTCAAGCACTTTCTTATCACAATATACTCACAGACAAGTACAGACTGACCATAAACCAGTTTTATCAGTTTACAGGCAGAAACTACAACCTTGAAATAATAATGAAATTGGATATACTTATTGCAACAGAGAAAGATTCAATGAGTGATCTAAAATATTCTGCGGTATCTCTAGACAATATACCAAAAATACCATTGTCACAAATAAGCCAAGCAATGTATCAAGAAACTGCCAGCTGGATGTGCTATTAAATTACAAATGTTGTCACGTAGGAGAGCAGGTTCCAAAGAAAAGTTATGCAAGTTGAAATATAGTCGGTTTAATCACGCATCCATTACATGCAATAGTCAAGCTGATATCAACTTAACCTGACCATATATTTTAGTCTTTTTTGACAGAAAAGTCACATTTATTAGTAAATAGAAAGGGACACTATAGCCAGCAGTGATATACTACAGCCAAACAGACATCACTGATGTGCCTTTCCCTTCATATATTCAAGAACGTGACACACACTAAAAGTACAGTAATAGAATTTACTGTCTGTTCACAGGCTGTGAAATACTATCAAATTCTGTATCCAAATCCAGAGTACAGTTCTGTTAATATAAATAAAGATTATAGACCACAGTATTTGCTCAAGTAAGCATGTTCCCCCATACATTAGAAAATCCATTTGATTCTACAGGTGCCATGGGCCTGCAAATCCCTGTAAGTATACTGCACACTGCATGGGACTGTTCAGGACTGGACCTAGAAACAGGATTTGACGATCTTAAAGGTCTTCTCCAACCTAAACGATTCTGTGACAATTCGCAGATCTGGATCAGTTTCCCTAAATATTTCTCTTAGAAATAAAACCCCACATCTTGTTTCACGCCAAGCTTTCTCCAACATTTCACACTTGAAAAGCTGTGTGTTTTGAAGAATTTCACATTTCTACTTCAGAAGCCAAACTTTGCATTTCCTCCCAGCTGCCACAACACCTGCGGGCAATATGAGAGACTCCAGTCAAAACAAAGGCGACATCCAAGCAACGGCAGGCTGGGCAGTCCTTTGATTTGTTAGTCTTATTATTCCATTACCTTATCAGGCAGGAAACAACTGGTTAAAACACTACATTCAACTGCTCAGGAAAAGCTGGGCTGATGCTGGCCTGGGAGCTGCCCGGCCTCCTGGGCCTGTCAACCAGGAAGCAGGGAAGTGGCCTAACGCCGCATGTCCCAGAGCCTCCCTGCTTCACTGAAGGGCAAAATTAGCTTCTCATTCCTGCCGCTTCCCCTCTCTGTGCATGAACAAAAGAAGGGGGGCTGCTCACCAACGTAAATGCTTACTGCTGAAAATGTGCAGCTCACGATAACTTCTCTGCTCCCTTGAACAATAGGAATAAATAGTTTTTGTTGCCACACAACCTCGCTCTGTAAATTCCTGCCTTTGTTGTTGCAAAATCACAATGCTTTTAGTTGAAAGGTGGGTTGTACCTAACGTAAATACTCTCTACTTCACACGACTTAAAAATAGCAGTCTACAAAAAACAAGACAGAAAAAGGAGTATTGAGAAAGCTCCTTAACATCAGACTGCTTTTTTGCTCCCCATAAACTGGGCCAACACTCTTCCAGCACGCATCCCACCCTGCCGACAGCATTTGCTGCCTTCTCTTCACTATCTGCTGCGTTTTACTCCCAGCTGCTTCTTTCCTTGGTCAAATCAGACACCAGTGGTTACACAAAGGTAAGTTGAGCACTTCTCCCCTTTGGGGCCTGTCCTAGGACTGCCCCTGTTCTTACTGTCTCTTTAAAGCCACAGTAAGGGACATTTCCGACTTCGTCCTTCACAGAACCCACAAAAACCTATCAGAGCGTATTTACTTGGGCTCTTAGCAGCACTGCCACACCTAGAACATGGTTAGGTCTCATAGGTTAGGAATTTATTGCATGCTATGCACGTCTCCATCTATCGTTCCTAGACAACTACTGTCCAACGCTCAAACGAGCACTTCAGCACATTAAACAACACCTAGGTTGTGCCGCCAACCTGAGAGTCCAAAGAAACCTCTTCAAAGTGAACAGCACTGAAAACTGAGCTCCAAACTGTCAGGCTTACTACATCGTGCTCCTTTCACTTTGATTTTAAATCAGATGTGGTTGAACAGTTCCCTTGATTTAGGAACAAGGGATGGGAGAAAACATTGGACCTTTGTTTAAATGTAAACAAGAACACACCTGCTTACTCTTGGACATTTATATATTGATGGTTTTTTTTAATTTAAATATGTGGCCTACCCTCACGCATCTTTCTCAAAATAAATGCACTTCTAAATCACACAACTCAGTTAAGAAGATTTTGGACCACTCAAAGCCATTCAAAAGGCAATATGCATTTCCAAGTTTGAGTTCAAAGCGCAGTTCAGGAACCATAAGCATGCAGTTTAACGTAGAGCATGCAATATAGGAGAATGTGAGCACAACCTTCACTGTTCAAAGAGTTCCACTCATTGTCCTAGCTAGTGACTGAAGTACACTGCATGAATCAAACTTCAAGTACAGCCTGTATGAAGCAGGTTCTGAAGGAAATGAAAGTTTAAGCAGATTTGAAAAAACAAGTTGGATTTACTGCTTATTCCCTAAACTCCCAATTTACAGGGAAAAGTGTCAGACTGGAGAAGGGTAAATCTCACATTAATGTGAAGTGATACCCTGTAACTCCATTGTGTCTTCATTGAGAAAAAAATCAGGAATTAATACCAGGTGCTTACCCATTTACTCATGCTAGTTTCAGAGGAAATTATATTTAAAGAAGGTGCACAAACAGACAGAGTAGCATACTCCAGTAGAAATTATTTTTAATCCTTTCAATTCCAATTCTGGATTTAAACAACTGCAGTATTTGTTGGTTGGGTTTTTTTTGTTGTTGTTTTGTTTTGTTTTAAATCAAGATTTGTTTCAGTTCAGTGCTGCCATGACTGACTCCAAGCAAATTACAAAGGAAATAATTCAAGATATAAAAACTGACAAGGGGATAGTATGTAACTCGCAACAGTGCTGTGCCAAATTGCTTGCTTGCAGGGTTAGAAATTGGAAACAAAAGCTTCTCATCAGACTCTACTCAGTAGTAGCATTTCGCATACTGTAAAGTTTTAAAATTGGAAACATTTCAGAAATGTAAAACAGATTTCAAATGCTACAAACTTGTTTGAGAACCATTAAGTAATCTGGAAAAAAAAAGAGAACACAACCCTGAAATCAACATTTTTTCCTTCTACTACAGAATCCAAACCATGGAAAAAAAAAAAACAAAAAACATTGAAAGAGACAAAAACAATAACATCATCTCCTCTCCTCACTAGAGGAGCAGCCTTTTCAGCATTCACTTTTATCTCAAAGCATCAATTCTGAAGCCTCTCAATGCTGGTTTCCAAGATCCTAAAAACAAGCTCACCACTTCTCACAGACATCTACATAGCACATAACATTTAATGTTTTTGTTTGTTTGTTTGTTTTTGTCTGTGTACATTTTGTTCAAGTATATAGGAGGGTGAAAGTAATCATGCAGAGCCTTGTTTTGTTTGCAGGCCATCTCCAATGGCATGACAAACTCCTTCCTATAACACACAAAAATAATGCAGAAAAACCTAAGCTACTTTGAAACAGGTAACTCAGGGACCAGGAGTCACAACAGAAAAGAACAAGCTGAGCTGATTATCTCTGACCCTCAGAAGGTGTTTGGCACCATGAACCTGTGTTACTGCAACTATACTGTAATCAGTAGCTGGAATGTAGTGCAGACATACCCTAAAGCCAAAAACAGATGTTAAACAGTAGCACTTGGAAGACCATTAATTATGGAATTAAATGTGTCTTAATCAACAGAATACTTCACAATTTAAGTTCAAATATGCAGTAATTAGACTACAATTAGTGTTGTTACATGCAGGTTATCATGGTGATTTATATATGTCGCACAGCTTTCATATGGGGTAAAACCTACACAAATAATTACCTAGTAAAAAGAAAAGTGTATGCTGAGAGAAATTAATTATTTTGTTCAGAAACTGTACTTCCAAAGAGTCAATTCTAAATGGAAACTCAACATGAAAGGTATTAGGCAGCTTGGATAACTGGTGCTACAATAATAAAACACTTAACTATTAAATCTTTTGAAAGCTTTGCATGTGTGTTAATATGTGGTTTAAGCAAATAAATCTTTAGACATTGGATTAAAATTCACTCCACGCTACAGAATTTAATTTCTACCCAGCTACCATTAGTGGGAGTTATTTTGCCTACATTCTTCACGAATCAGTAGCAAAACAGACTAACACCACTTTTTTATGCATCCTGGATTATATAAATATTACAACTGTGGAATGTTATCATACAATTTGTCTGCAGTACATCTTGGCTTCATCTGCAGCTAAAAACCTTGTAAGGCATCCTATTAATGGAATGGAATTATAGTGCATTCACAGGTATGCAGACGCCTACATGAATATGCAACTTAAAACACAAAAAAGCAAATCAGAGCACTGTATTGCTTCCTCCCTTCATCTGCTGAAGCAGAGCCTTTAACACTACTTCCAGGAAACTACCAGCCTTCATGTGTGAAAAGTTAAAAAGGCCCCTATCATTCCTTGAACAATATTATCATTTGTTCAATAACATCAGTTATTGAACGTAAGTATTTTAGAAAATACGTAAGTATTTTAGGAAATACTACTTTTCTAAAAGAGTGGTCAGGCACTGGAATGGGGTGCCCAGGGAGGTGGTGGAGTCACCGACCATGGAGGTGTTCAAGGAACGTTTGGATTTTGTGTTGAGGAACATGGCTTAGTGAGTACTATTGGTGATAGGTGGATGGTTGACTGGATGATCTTGAAGGTCTTTTCCAACCTTCGTGATTCTGTCACCCAGTCACTGATAAATCCTGAGAAAAAGTTCTGGAGCTTTTGGATTTTATGTGAAAAAGACATGAGTTTGTGACAAAAGAGCTAAGGATTTTTTTAATCAAAAGAGCAGGAGCTTACGAAACAGAGCTGTTGCAGGACACCTCTCAGGTGGGTCCTCTGCTTCCTCCCACCACATGTTAAGCAGTCTGAGCTCTCACCTAACTTCAATACATGTTCTCACAAGATCCACACATAGCTTCTCTCCACCTCCATCCCCTCTCCCAGCTGCTTGCAGCTAACCTCTTGCCTATCCCCAGAATAGACTCCATGAAGAGGAAAGAGCCTGCAAACAGATTAAAATAGCACAGAAGAGCCAGTGCAGGACTCTGCACCTGGGACAGGGCAACCCAAGATATATGTACAGGGGATGAGAGGCTAGAGAGCTGTCCTTTGGAAAGGGATGTGAGGGTTATGGCTGACAGCACTGGCAGCCAGAAGGGTCGCTGCCACTGAGGGGAAAGGAGGGGTTGTCCTGCTCTTCTCTGTGCGGCCTCACCCCCAGCACTGAGTGCAGTTTTGGCCCCACAAAATAAGAAGGGCATAAAACTATGACAGAGTGTCCAAAGGAACACTACAAAGATTGTGAAGGATCTAGAGAACAACATGTATCAGGAGTGGCTGAAGTCCCTGTGTTTGCTCACCCAGAGCACAGGAGCTGAGGGGAGTTCTGATGGTGGCTGTAGCTCCTCACAGGGAGCAGAGGGGCAGCGCTGAGCTCTGCTTTCTGTGACAGAGACAGAGCCCGAGGGAACGTGGAGCTGTGTCAGGGGAGGGCAACTGTAGGGACAGGTGCTGCACCAGAAGGCAGTGGCCATGGAACAGGCTGCCCAATGGTCATGGCCCCAAGTGCTAGAGTCCAAGGAATGTTGGGACACTGCTCTCAGACATAGGGTTTTAATTTTGTATGGTCTGTGTGGAGCTGGGAGCTGTACTGGATGATCGTTTGGTCCCTTCCAACTCAGGATGCTCTGTAATTCTATGATTCCATGAGAAATGAAGAGAAATTCCATCACTATATCGGTAAGGAAAATGTATTAAAGATTTCTAAGAGAACGGAGGCAAACAAATTAGCATTGACCATGAAATATGAAAATGGAGAGAGAGCTTCCTCAAGAATAAATTAGTTCATCTGCAACAAAATAGTGAAGCTATACTATTTTAAACTGTTTTCCTGGACCTCCATGGATATTGCTATAAGACATTTTCGCACATCAACTAAGTTGCAATTCTTAAACAAAAGTAATTTCACAATTTATGCAGCAAATGCAAAAAAAAATGACTTAATATAGTCCTCAGTGAAGGAAGGGTAGATTGTGTCAAAATATCTAGATGTCTATTTTATATAAGGCGATGCATAGTAATTTCCTAAACTGCAGTAACTGATCCAAGCATATAGAGTTCACCTATGAATAAAGGTGAACAATCCTGGGTTCAGGTCTTGAGAGAAAGGTTATCTTTCTGTTTCAGTGGCTAAATATCAATATTCCTGAGACATCAGTTAGATATGTCATATTGTTAGAAATCTGATAATGATTATTATTATTGTCAACAATAGATTTTAAACTCTCTCAACTTGCAGTATTTTTATCAGAATTTTAATTTAGCTTAAATTTACACGTCAAGAGTCTGAGCTTCTGTTAAAATTGCCCCACACACATTACTAGTTTGTTTCAGAGCTTTAGTGAGGCTTTGAAGCACGTTCCTCATCTTCACTGCCTGTTGGTTCGCAAAGCAGTTCTGCTGCATCCAAACCAGACTCTTTTCAGAAGGAATTAAATCTTAAGTTTCTCCCTTAACTCACTCCAAACTCCAGTGTGGACAACCTGGTCCAGACCAAGGCATAAACAGCACAATTGCATGTTCATCCAGTGTCTGCAAAACGTACACACAATATACAACTCTCCTGGACAACCCAGAAAGCTCATAAATATGTCCAGTAGATGTTCTGTTACAAAGCACCCAGAGTTATAACCCATACCAGCTGTGAAATTCTATGTGGGACGCTCTATTCTTCTACTGCCCGTTGAGGCTCACTGTTACAGTCAAGATAGAAAGGCTCTTTGGTATCACTGGAGGGCATTCTCAACACTAGCATGAAATTGGTAATGTGTGGCACACAACCTTGCAGAAAGGTGCCCTTTCACCTTGTAAGAGGTAGAAGTATGGCTAAACCAAGCCTGGACTCTGTGGTCAAGATGCCTCTCTAGAGCATGAGGTTTTCAGTAGTATGCAGATTTTCCTACAATGCTTAAGAGAGAATCTAAACTTTCCTAATAAGTCTGCTCTTCTGGAAGAAATGCCAGTATCCTCCACCGAATCAATGGCCAATTTTAGGTGATCCACACCATGAATTCTTCCAGTGAAGCTTGCTGAGATGTCCATAAACTTACCCTGCATTTCCTTCAAGAATCAACACCTGGTCACTCCTGGCACATGCAGAAACAGAAACAAGGCTCTACCACATGTGACAGTAGCAGTCAGGATATTGATGTAGGAATCAAAATGCTGTCACTCTCTGTATCACACACACATAGAAAACACTGCGGAAGGACAACACTGCACTTCCTAGGGATGTCTGCAGTTAAAGAATCCCCACCTTTGAGACAGTCTTCCTCATGAAATCTTCAAATGATGAGTGAAAAATGTCAGCCCAGGGGAACCAACCACAGTGCAAGTGAAAATGATAGGTGCCTAAGCAATAGCTTTGATCTGCTCCTATTAAGGTAAATTACTTGCTCATGTAGATGTAGACTGTATTTTCATAGGAAGGAGCAAAACTGTTGAACTGTTGTATGACAGTAAATAACTATATAATCTGTAAACTTCCATACAGAAAAGCAGTACTTTTAAGAAACTGGCAAGTGAGATTATCACTAAATCTTTAGGATGTAATCAGAAGCACATTCCTTTGGTAGCTGTTGTTCCACTTATGACTGCATTGGTCAACAAGTATTCATCATCTAAATCAAACCTGAAGACTCTAATGCAGTAAAATCTATTGACATTCAATTCCAGCATCCTTAATGAACTGAAAGAATTACTGAATTTATTATCGAGAAATTAAAGTGATTGACTGGAATCAATAGAAGAAATTCTTGATTGTTTCAACGTGATTATTTCATCCACATTTGCTGTGGTTTAACCCAGCAGGTGGCTAAGCACCACATGGTTGTTCACTCTCTCCTCCTCCTTCCCAGTGTGTTGGGGGAGAGAATCAAAAAGAAAAAAATGAAGTAGAACTCATAGTTTGAGATAAAACTATTTATCAAAGTAGAGAAAAAGATAATAATTATGACAAACATACAGATATATATGCATGTATATAACAAATGATGCACAAACAATTGCTCACCACCCCAGACTGACATCCAGCTAGTCCCTGAGCAGTGGAAGAGAGTGAGATGAACTCTCATTCCCTTCAAAACTCCTTCTGTATGATGTCATATGGTATGGAATATCCCCGTGGCCAGTTTAAGTCAGCTGTCCTAATTCTGTTCCCTCCCAGCTCCTTGGGCCCTTCACTGTGAATGGCTTTGGCTCTGTACAACACTGCTGAGCAGCAGCTATAAACATTGGTGTGTTATCAATGTTGTTTTTCTCTTAGCACCAAAACATAGCATCATAACAGACACTCTGAAGAATTATGTCCCAACTGAAACTAAGACAATATTCATGCCTTATTCCATACCATTTACATCACTGTCCCATAATTTCTACACATCCTAATTACCATCACTTATCTTGCTTATTGATATACGTACACACATACTTATTATTCCTCTAGTCTATGGGCCATCCATGTAAATTGTCCATGGTATTCATTTAGTTCATAACTTTGGGGTCACATCTGTCACACATATGAAGTGTGTGCGTGTGTATGAATGCATCTCATATACTTCTACAAATATATGTAAACATTTAAACATAGCTGTATGCATGTAAAAATACTTGTCATCATCTGCAAAAATGTAATTAAGATAAAGATCAATAAAACGTACTGAAAAATACTTTGATTTTAAAGTCAAAATGATAATTTAGAGTCAGGTGCTGACTATAAGAAATATAATTTCATAAAAAATAAAACATACCTGATAAAAATTGGGCCAGAAAGTACTAATTGCCAGTTCTGCTCTGTTCCAAGTACCAGTAGTAGATGTGTTCCAGACTGGGTTACCGATAGGTCCATCATTAACTTTCACATACACATTCAAAGTGCCAGGGCTAGATCCACTCTTGCTTGAAACATAATAGTGGAAATCAATACAATGTGTATCATTTTCTTTTAGATGGGGCATCAGGAGGTGAGCTTTCTGTCCTGCATATCTCCCAGATGTATTCACCAACATGAAAGAACCTGCAAAACAAAGTCACTATTTCAATTTCTCATTATTTTACCTTCCTTTTCTGTTACGGTAATCTGTAATTAAGGCATCATTAAAAAATAATTATTTTAACTTGCTTCTACTAATATAGAATCATAGAATCACTCAGGTTGGAAAAGACCTTAAAGATCATCGAGTCCAACTACGACTTAACCATACTACCCTAACTCTAACAACCCTCTGCTAAATCATGTCCCTGAGCACCACATCCATATGGTTTTTAAACACATCTAGGGATGGTGACTTAACCACCTCCCTGGGGAGCCTATTCCAGTCATATCACTATTCCATCCCATATCATTATAAATTGTATTTAATCTCAAATTTCTTCCAAGAATCTCAAGATTATTTTCAAAGCTAGTAAGTACTAGAATCCTTATTTTTCATGCACAGAAAGAAAACCAACAAAAAACAAACAAACAAAAAAAAAACAACCTGCCATGATCAGCACTGCACTAAATCTACATACAGATATTAGAAGAGAATCAGTCATAGGTGGAAACTATTCAAGCACTTCTGTATGCTTAGTCCCATTGAAATCAAGGACAGATCTGAGAACACATGTTGGGATGCTGTATCTAGTATGGATGCAGTTTAAAATGTTTCTGATTCCTTAGGCTCACTTCAGCTTATCAGCAGCTACTGCTTTTACTGAGTAAGTATGGTCATAGAATCATAGAATTGCTCAGGTTGGAGAAGACCTTAAAGATCATCAAGTCCAACCACAACCTAACCATTCTATCCTAACTCTAACAGCCCTCTGCTAAATCATGTCCCTGAGCACCACATCCAAACAGTTTTTAAACAAATTCAGGGATGGTGACTCAACCACCTCCCTGGGGAGCCTATTCCAGTGCTTAACAGCCCTTTCTGTAAAGAAGTGTTTCCTGATCCAACCTAAACCTCCCCTGGCACAACTTGAGGCCATTTCCCCTCGTCCTGTCACCTGTGAGAAGAGATCAATCCCGCTCTCACTGCAATCACCTTTCAGATTTTGGAAGAGAGCAATAGGGTCTCCCCCCAGCCTCCTTTCCCCCAGACTAAACAACCCTAGTTCCTTCAGTAAAGGTCACTTGATTGTCTCCTGGCTTCAGGAGCTTAGAAAAGAAGAAAGGAAAACAACCAGCAAATTGGTAAGTTCTACAGAAAAGAAAAAAAGAGAGCAGGAGGAGGAGGTGTAATGTTACCATATTATCCACTTCAACAGCAAGAAGAAATGTAAAGGCATAGTCCACATGAAGTTACACTCAACCCTCACATGAACATCTAGTCAATTTATGGGCTCTTTTTTAGTGCCTGTTAGTGTGTTTTATTGAGGTGCACCTTCAAAATAATCAATTTACACAACAGATGTGCAACTAAAAAACTAAAAAAGACGTTCATATGTCTGTGTTTAACAAATCCAAAGCCAAAAGAGATAACTCAACTAATACATATGCTGTGATACCACAGAATGAAGTAAAATTCAACATCTCTACTTTCAAATGAGGATTTATCAACAGAACACAATTAAGATAGCAATAAAAAGGTATTTCAAACCCTGTACTTGTCATAAAAGTCAAAAGAAAACAGATATGTTAGAGGTGCATGCTGTAAATGCATCACTACCTATTTTTGTAAAAACAGAAGCACAAATGTTTCACAAACAGTTACTAAAAAACAACTTTTGTTTTTTTCAATTTGATGGGAATTGATGGTCTGGAATTTCAATCAGATGCAAACTCCAGTGTCAATTCTGGAAAAGGAGTGCAAGTGTCTGGAGAACTTCAGTCCAGACCATACCTTTATCTTAATTATATTTAATTATTCAATAATACACTTTGCAGCTACCCTAAATTATTTATCAAGTATAACTTCTAATTAATTTTCAATCAAGTCAAATAATAGAGTTTCTCAAGTTTACAAAAACTGAAATGAAATGTGATACAAAGGAATCTGAATGTTTTAGCACCTAAAAGGTAAAACAGCATACTGGGACGAATGCTTATGCAATAGTAATGTAAGTCAATGTCACTAAACGTGCCTCTCCAATTAAAAACCTCATACTACACCAAATTTCATTTTTTAGTGTTCCTAATACTGGCTTTTCACACACTGCTAACAATTTGAGTTTTATTTTTAATTTAGCAGAAAGAAAGTCAAGTGCTTTTCTATGCAAGGATTGGTTTTTAGCAGTTTCTGATTATACCATTCTTGAATCTAAAGTACATACATAAATCTACCACATTTTATTTTTTGTTGTGTTTCAGTTGTCTAAAATGTTGGAGGACACAATGATGAGACAAAAAGAGCCTCCTTAGTATTCCAAATGCAGCAGCCAGAGTGGCATCCTTGCTCCTGGTCAGGGCATAGAAAAGAATGCTATTTGCTACTTTTGCTGAATTTGCACACGTGCTCTCCCCCCATTTCAGCCTGTCAAAGCAGTGCACCTCTTTCATGTAGCATTCCCTCTGTGTTTTTAACTTGTAACACCAACATCTTCAAATACTTCAGCACAGAAAACATGGAATTAAATTCCGCAATAATACCATAAGGGAAGAATTCTTTCCTTATTTTCATGCATGCAGAGGAAACTAAACAAGTTAGCACTTTTCAATCTTTCCAATACTTTTCTTTAATACAGTGGTTCCTAAGATGTTTATGATTTTGAGCTGATCAAAGTATAAAATCCTGCTGTGCTGGACTTTTAGATCCTGTTGCTCAATAATTAACAAGGATGCTGAAAGGTGAAGAATAAATCGACACCCAGCTAGAACAAGAGATGTTCCTGTTCTATTACTAATAAGACATTTCCCCACCTTTAAAACACAACAGGTTTCAAATAAAATCCACAAAATTATTATCTGAGTACAAAAAGGAAGCTAACAAATGTCATTTAGTTTTATTGGTCTTTTCCTGCCTTAGGAAATAAACCTATATTCCTTCCATCACTTAGGATATGTTCTGTTATGAAGTATTTGGCAAGCTCTTTCAAATCCATGAGATAAAGAGTAGGAGATAATAATCTAAACATCTCCTTTTAATTGTTTGAACTCTGGACTGTATGAGAACACCATCAAACTCCACCTGAAGGTCTTTTTGGACAGTTTCCACTCAGAAAGGTCTCAAAGGTCTCACCAACCACCACTTTCAGAAGCTGAAGTTTCTTTTCTTCCAGCTAACCTATAGCAGGATGCTCAGTCACACAAACAGTGAACAAAGCTGTAAACTAAGACATTTGATCATCTAACAATATGCTAAATATAGAGCTAAGTAATCTGCAGTTGCATGCTGTTTCAAACATAGCAACATCTGTCCTAGGCCTAAATATAGCCTCTAGACAGCACTTAAGGTAATATTTCTGAAGAAACCAGGCACGTAGAAGATGGATACACGAACACTCGACTGTAAGATCCTGGCTTCAGAACAGAGAGCAACAGAAGAGCCTTCTTGCATCAAGTATGGGAGAGTTTCCCTGCATCAGAATGAAAATCCCAAGTGCCTGTACTTTCAGATATCTGATGTCAGTCCATTCAATGCACAGCCATTTCAAGCTAGCCAGTGAAGAAAAACCAAATGTAGATACAACATCTTCAACATTACTTATCTCTGAAATTACATGCTTTCCTCAAGGTACAAGAATGTGTTCTGACCACCCAAAGTAGATAGCACAGCCCTCTTACAGTGGCCAATGGGATGTGAAGCATGGGCACGAGAAGCCTTGAGCGTACCCAACCGGAAGTCTGTGGGCAAATCTAAATATCAGAGGAAGTCACAAAAATTCTAAGGGTTTGAATAAAGTCAATCTGAAAGAAAATGAGTAATAAATTGTCATGAAAGCCCTTACTTGGTGTTTAACCCTTTATTGGCCCTTACACTTGAAAGCCTACCATCCCATTAAAGAATTTAACCTGTTTTGTTTGGGGAGCACCTCTTTTTCCCTTCATGTGAACTCTACAAAGTTCAACTTCCAGAGGTCAAAGTAGCATGTAGCTCCTTGACAACAACAGAACAAGGGGAAATGGTTTTAAGTTGAGGGAGAGGAGATTTAGGTTGAATGTCAGGGGAAAGTTCTT
>JAOWBP010014668.1:0-20338 GCA_028571105.1 Tragopan temminckii | reverse complement strand
CAGCTATTTTCATAACCAGAGCCCTCCCCTTCTACTTCCCCTTCCTTAGCTTTGGTTGCTGACTATGTTGCCATAAAGTTTGGAATATCCTTTGGTTTGTTGAAGTCACCTGCCCTGGTGATGTACCCTCCTCCCCTTGCCGACCTCTGATCTTCTGACTGTGGGGGTCAGAGAGAGACTCTGTGCTGTGCCAGTGCTATGCTGTTCTGCCACCGTAGAGCGTAGTGCTACATGGGCTGTTGTGGAGAAAGTGCACTCCAACTGAGTTTTATAATCCTGTGCTGGGAGGTCCCTACGTGGATCGTTGAATCTAAATCTTGGCTCGACACAGTACTACTGAAAATCAAACCTTATGTTTGAGAGTGATGTCCATACACACCCTTGAACTTCAGTAGCTTGGGGCTGTCCACACCGCTCTCTGGGGCAGAGCCTTTCCCTAAGCCTCTGGCCCTCCCCTGTCACAGCTCCATGCCATGCCCTCAGGCCCTATTGTTTTCCCCAGAGCAGAGCTCAGTACTGCTCCCTGTGAGGGGCTGCAGCTGCCATGAGACCTCCCCTCAGCTCCTCTGTTCTGGGCTGAGCAAAACCAGGGGCCTCAAGCTGCTCCTTGTCCTTCAGACCTTTCACCATCTTTTAAACATTAAGAGCATTATGTCTTTCTGATATTGAGACACCCCAAACTGCATGCAGTGCTTGAAGTGAGAGCAGAGTGGGAAAGTCCCTTGCCTCTGTTGGTTGACATTGGTCTGCTTGATGTAGCCCAGTTTAGAGTTAGTGCTTTATGTACTAAAACATCAGAATAGTTTTGTTCTTGCGAATCTTGTGTGTGTGTGTATGTAACTATGTAAGCATGCAAATTTGTATATGTGAAGATAGTGCTGGAAATGTTTTCTCAATTGCTTCCTTCCAGATCTAATCATATAGGACCCTGAAGTGAGTCTCAGCTTGATTGATTTGGTGAAACCAAAAGAAAAAAAATTAACAATAGTTGTAACAAAAGAAAGGTTAATGCTTCCTAAAGGGTAAAACTGCATTTCTGCAACTTTATTTACTGATAAATGTGACTTAAAAATAATGTGGATAAAACAAAGTACTAACGAAGAGATATTTCATGTTTTGAATGGGAAAAGGTATACAGGTGCTACAATAGACTTGTATTGACTAAGGAGTTAAAGCTCAATATAAACTATGTGTTGAGTAAAGATGTTTTGAGTACTGTTCTTTCACTTACTCCATAGTCATGTTGTAGTCACTGAACACTTCTTTGGTTTGGAAAAGGAGAGAGTGACAGTTTGATATGGAAGGACCAAGGTATTAGTCACAAAGCATGAACCGCTGATTCAGCTGCAGATATGATGTACTTTAAAGTCAAGTTGCTTCAAATTATTGTGCTGGAATTAATCAGGGACTCATCATTATAGGCATATTCAATTTTTTTTTTGTAACAGTGTAATTAATATAGACGTGTTTTTTAATTGTTTTTTTTTTTTTTTGGTCTATCCATTCAAGCTTTTCTGGGTTGCAGTACAGTAGCTCTAATGAGTTGCTGTTTTGTTTTCTGAATGTATAAATGCTACCTGTAGCTCTTTCTGAAGGGATTGCAAAATGTTTACAAAGCACCTCTGAGTGTAGGTACTAGTGAGAGGGGGAATAATTTCCAATACCAGATTTCACTGAAGTTTGATTGAAATTCAATGTATGAAGGAAAAACTACTAAAAGTCTATTTCTGCAGTGCTGCATCTTACAGTGTTTCAAAGTATTCAGGTATCATTGAGTTTGCAATAATGGTAATCTAGCTGATACTATAAATTGCCATTAAGACTGAAAATAAAAATCCCAGTAGTTACATTTATAAAAGGACCTTCACTTTTTTTTTTTTTCCTGTAACTGGTTAAAATAGGGAGTAGAAGGGAGATAGTTTGTGTTGATAATTAGGTACATGTGTATAGATGATGAGGCAAAAAATGGTAGTCCATAAATCATGCTCATAGGTAGGTAGATCAGAATAGTATGAATATATAGATTCATCAGGAAAGGTAGGTCTTATGCTTCTGGGTTTGCTTGGAAATGACAGAATTTATACACAGTCCAAGATAGGCTGGGAGGAAAAAGGCAAATGGCGTGTTAGTAGTGATTCTGCAGGGAGTAAAGAACAAAGCAGGAAACCTAATCGTCAAACTGTATATTAGCACACCATAGTTCAGTCTAATACTTCAAAGACATTACAGAATAAAAAGAAACAGGAAAAAGTGATAAGGTACTACATGGCTTCTTTTCCACAGAGAGAAGTAAAGATCATATCAAGACTGAGTTAAAAGCTTGAAGTTAAAAGGTATTCTCATTTCTAGAAAGCTGTGATACTTACCTAGCCATGTCATCATGCACCTCATGAGTACCAAATATGCAGGTCTGTAAATGGTTAGACAAGTTCTTGAATGAAAATTGCCTATCACTACAATAAACAGTGCTATGAGTAAGCACCAGTAAAGACAGTTCTGAAATTGTAGGATACCAAAAGAGATGTCACTGTGGGGGAAGCACTGCTTTGCATTGTTCCTATCGTGTTATTTTGTTCAGTAGCTTTTCAGCTAATGCCAAAGGTGTGATGATGTCTTGGAGTACCTTAGGCTGAATCATACTGCTGCTGTTGCGTTCTTACCTGATGTCAGTGCACTAGGTCTATATCTGGGCTGATAACGAGTATATTATTAGCACCATTGTTTTTTTGCAGTGATGATAAAAGTCTGAGTTGCAATCTTCCTGAATGCTGTAACTCCTGGTTTGCTACGTTAGAATCGTAGAAAGGCTTAAATTGAACGGGACCTTAAAAATCACAGGTTAACTATAGAGTAGTACCATGTGAAGGACTTACTTCCTCATCTTGCATGCACAGATTGAGTCTGAGATGACTTGAGCAGCTCATATTAAAAACATTCTGTACCATAGTGTAAGAACTGTGGTGGCACATCAATGAATGCTTATGTGTTGATGCACATTTAGTATTTTTGTTGCTTTTTACCTCTGTGCTTTAGAATGATGTTATTTTGGTGCTTCCACAGAGTTGTGCATTGAGATAGTCAAGAATGGAGAAAGCTGATGGAGATTCCTCTCCTTTTCTCAAGTTCATTGAGACCTAAATTGTTGACTGAATATTGTTGCTGGTTAATGTTAGAGTCTCTATTAGAGTTGATGAAAGGGAAAACAGGAAGAAAAAGCATAGACTGATGGCTCAGGTGTCTTGTGGATATGTGTTCTGGACATGAGGAAATAATTTCTGATATATGGTAAAATAAGCTGTTGAATGTGATCTTTTTCTTCTTACAGAGAAGAAATAGAAAACATTTAAAGGTAGCAAAAGAGATTTTGCTAGTGTTTGATAGTGTGGCTGTATAAGCAAGATTAAAGATGTAATCTTGTGAAAATAGCACCTCTTTTTAGAATATTCTTCTTAACTTGGCAGAAAGAGTCATTGCTCATTCTTTGTTTTTTTTATTAGTGAAATAGAAAGATCTGTCTTGTTTATCTCTATTTTCTTATTACATATTTTCTTATTAGCAAAGTCTGTTGGAATTTTTTAAGAAGAGAATAAAGAACAGTTTAATGGTATAGGAGCTTTAGGAGTGGTAGAAGCCATGGCCCTTAAATTAAGAACAAAATGGAGCTGAAGTGCTTATTTCTTGACTGTTAGCAACTTTATATAATAACCAGAACTTTTTCTTCATAAGTTCTAGGGTTTCCCAGGAATCTTGACTGCAATGCATCACTGGAAGTAAAAATAAATAAAAAAAAAACCAAACAGGATTCTTCTCATTGATGTCTGGAAATAAAGCAGAACAGTAACTGAATTTGCTGATGTAATTTGAACAAATACCACAGTTTTCAGGTAGAAACATTTTAGAAATTAATGTTCTGCTATTTACTTAATAAGCAAGGGTCCTTTATTTCCCAAGAACAAATAAAACCATTTAGAAACAGACTTGCTATATAACTACTGACTGTCAAAAGGAAGAGGGTGGGGGAAAAGGAAGAAAAAAACAAATGTTACTTTTTAAATTCTTTTTCAACACATTGGAAAAATGTTTGCGCCCAAACATTGTCAATATTAATTTAGATGTGGGGGATAAATTGCATTTCTTGTTTCTATGTCAGTCTGAATTGTTACAAAATTAACTTAAATAATTGGTTAAGATAAACAGACTGAGCAGACGTTCTTCTTTGAGGAAGTTTCTCATTTGAGTTGTTTCAGCTCTACTTGCATCTCAGTGCATATGGAGTTTTCTCGCAGCAATGAATTGAAGATAGCTTTCAATTCTTACTAGTGTTAGGACAGCACCTATGCCTTGAGTCATTGTGACCATCTCACCTTTAGATCTCCCTGTTTGATACGTTCCACAAGTGAAGATATTTTAAAGACATACAAAGGACATGGTAAATTTAGATTTGAAGTGTTACATATGCATAGAAAACTTAGTATGTGAAAATTGGATTTCATTAGACTTTCTTTGAAAAGGTGAGGGAAGGTATTAATGCTTTATAAGGTGTTTATCATTAGTTCCTGGATTTTACTGAGTTACTCTAGGAAGAGGGATTAATAATAGTAGCCAGCAGCTTTTAGCAGTACAAAGCATTTTCTTCTTTAAAGGATTAGGTATTGCATTTAATCATCAGCTGTTTTTCTAGGGAACTTTAGAGGAAAAAGAATTCTTATTGCACTAAACTTTGCCTCCAAAACTATGGTGTCATGAGCTTTCACAGTAAACAGGTGAATACATAATGTTTATACCTTTTCCTGTACATGTTTCATCTGCACTGGTAGTAGCTGAATATTTTGCTTACACTGTCTGACAGCATGAAATGTGATGTCTGATGCTACTTGCTGTCGTTGCTTAGCACTTTCAGTTTGGTAATAAACTGTATTTGAAGAGTTGGTAGTTTTTACTATTAGGGCTTTAAGTTTTTACTAATTGAGGAAATTGCTGATGCAATTCTAAGATTTGCAATAGAAGAAAATATATTTCCTTTTGATGAACAGTCCTAAAGTTGGAAAAAGTAATAAAATTGCTTAATATAGTTGCTCAGAGCTAAGTCTTTAAAAGCAGATATAAACCAGGAAAATAACTTTTCTTGCTGCTTAAACATGAGCCGGTTAATTTCGCAAGGACTATTTTGATCTTGTGGAAACTGACTTCAGATTTGGGAATTACCGGTACACCAACTTGAATGATGTCCTTTGTACCCAATAGCTTGCTGAAAACATGTTGCCAGATCTTAAAAGCAGGGTGTGGAACTTTATGAATGATTGCAATTACTTTCAGTTTCTACTTGCTCTAGGTCACTTCAGGTGTTTTTGGGGAGAAGATTTTTGGTGAAGCAGCAAAATATGAGTAACTGCTGGGTATGTTCTTGTTCAGATGTAGCAAGTGTGCCACAGCATTCCAGGACTGAAGGATGAGACTAAATTATAATTCACTTTTTCAGAATAATGATATAAAGTCATGTCAAACAGCTTTATACATATTTATATACATACAATATAAAAATGAGATAATATGTTCATTTCCTGGTGGAGTTAAAATTAGTGTCACAACCTCCTGAGTCTCATAGTGTATCATATTGTGCATCTCCTTGAGTATACTGAAAGTCTGCAGGTTTTTTCTTATTGAATTTTAACTAGTTGGATTTTAACTACTCTTGAACTTTAAAAAAAAAAAAACGATATTAGTAAATGTGAGGTCCTGATTAATCTTCATTGCATGTGTGAAAATAGGAATTATCTGAAGATCCTTTACTGTGTTACAGTGGAGTTTGTAACCTTTCTTTAACTTTAATAAAATTAAGTTGAAATAAATGGATGATACAGTATCATTATAAAAATACTAATTTTGTTCTATTCCTGAGAGATATATTTCCTAGACACAGCATTGGAGCATACAATAATTTAGAAATGCTATTGGTATCTGTGAACTTCATTGATAAATGCAGTTACTTTGGAATAAGTCAATTGGAATGAGGTCAATTTTTCTCAATATATTTGGAAGTCAGTCTGGATTTGTGTTTTATTTTAGGTTAAGCATTCATATGTATTATTTAAAAATTGATATCTGCATTTTAAAAAGATGGTATTTTACTGCGGAGAAGTCTTGGGCGTGCAGCGTCAGTGGTTATCATATAGAAACTGTTCTTGTGATAAGAGCCACGGATTTATACTTTCACTGGGTGTATTATTTGAGTGATGTTGTTTCCCCCATAGTTTGCAGACTTTCTCTGTAGTATTCTATGGTATTCTACTACAGTGTTATACTAGTATTCTACTACAGCCTGACTCAGTCAGATATAATTTGTTTTGTACATTGAAGCTATTCCATTGTAAGTGCCTTTTTCTTGACTATCTGATTCTCCCCAACTTTGTAAATTCAGTTTGTGGAGAACTTAATTTTAGCCTGATCCTCAGGTTTTCTCCTGCTGTATAGCTGCTTTTGTGTATCAGTTTGATACGTAGAAGTTCTCTATTGCTCAGTTCTTCCACGTAGTGCAACTGAATGCCGGTTTTAATCCCATGAATTACAAATTCCAATGACTAATCCATTCACACCTCTTATTTTTCTGATGTGTAAACACTGCTTTTTCGTTTTATATAAAATTACTCCAGTCACCCGAGAACTAAATTGTCTGGCCCCTGCTTGGATGCATAATGCTCCAGGAGTTTGGCTACAGATTTAACGCCACGCACATTAGCAAAAAGGTCTCTCCATGATCGCATAACAGTTATATGCAATTGGTCCCTTTCATAACACTTTATGTCTGCATCACCTTCCCTTTTACCAGTTTCCCTAGTTCTTTCTCAAGCACTGTAGACTTGGGAATTTTACAGCTATATCAGTTGCAGAGTCCCAGGATGCCAACCCATCGGTGTGACTGACTGGGCTTGTTTCTTGACTTTGCCTTAGTTATGTGTACCTGTCAGGTTTGTGGCTCTCTTTTGTATAAAGTCTTACAGAAAAAAAAGCATTTTTACATACCTTCATCAATTAAAGTGATTGATCAGCTTTGGCTCTTACTCTTCTTACTCGCATAATTATTCTTGTCAGGTTTGTGTCTCTAAGTTTTATATTCACGGCTTCTTCCATTTATTATCATTTTTTTAACTGGTAGTGTAGGGGCTGAAGTACACTTAGTGCAAGTCCATTTGAAGGCCTATTTCTGTTTGTTACAGATCTGAGCTCAAATTTTGTGTATTTGTTTAGTACCTTCTAAATATTTGTGTTGAATGTGCACAAAAATGATTATACCATCACTGTGAATGTATGCAATTTATGTATGCAATTTTGTGCATAATATACTACATTTAGGGGATTCTGCTTTGGTTTTAAATTACAACTTAATTGCCTTTTTTATTTACTGGCAATGTAGAGATTGTTGAGTGTATTGAATTAATTTTATTTATTTAATAGATCAAGATCTGCTTGCAACAACGTAAGATTGTATCATATACTCAACACAGTATCCTCCTTTTCCCTCCAGAGAAAACCAATACAAAACAACAAAAACAATAAGTCCAAACAGAACAACTAAGTACTACGTTAAGTATAAGGAAGAACTCGAACTGAATATTCAGTATGGTATAACAATGGGGGCATGTTTACTCAAGAAAAATAGTAGTATTTTCTAATAAAAACATTGTAACCATTTTAAGATTCAGTGAACAAATTGTTGAAGCTTATATCATCTTTGTATGTAACTTCTTACTTTCTGAAAGCATTTTGCTATGTATTTAACAGTCCTTAAAATATATTTTCAGATAGATGCACAGGTGTGTTTCTGGAGAAGCAATACATCACTTCCAAAAAAGGTGTTATATATTTTATTAAAAAACAAAAAAAAACCAAAAAAAAACACTGAGTAATGTTCTTGTATGAGGACGCTTACATTAATTCTGGCAGTATGGGTATTTTCATATATGAAAATGAATGTATGTGTGTGTCTGAACTACAGCTGAAAAGAGACCAGCACTCCTGACCTTTGAAGAAATTAGATGAGCAGAGGAGCATCTATGGGAGTGAATCATTGAATGGCTTGGGTTAAAAGGGGCCTTAAAGACCATCTAGTTTCAACCCTCCTGACATGGGTAGGGTTACCAACCACTAGATCAGGCTACCAGGGCCCCATTAAACCTGGCCTTGAACCCCTCTATGGATGGGGCATTTGTGTCTTATTCAGGCAACTTTTTTCTATACCTCACCATCTTCTGAGAATTGCTTCCTAATATCTAACCTTAATCTCCCTTCTTTTAGTTCAAATCCACTCCCCTTTGTCTTATCACTACCTGTCCTGTGAACAGACAGTATCTCTTTTGTTTGTAAGCTCCCTTCAAGTAACTGAAGACTTCAGTGAAGTCTCCTCAGAGCCTTCTCCAATCTAAACAAGTCCAGCTCCCTCAGCCTTTCTTCATAAGATGCTCAGATAATCTTCATGGCCCTCCTCTGGACCTGCTCCAATAGCTCTATGCCTTTCTTGTGCTGGGGACCCCAGGTCTGGGTGGACCTCCAGATTGGTACTTGCAAGGGTAGAGTAGAAGGGGGTAATCTTCTTCCTCTCCCTGCTGTCCTCCTTTCTTTTGATGCAGCTCAGGGTACTCTTGGCCTTTATCTTAACATAGAGGAAAAACTTCTCCTGTCCCTCTTGCCCTGCCTGTCCCTTCTGTCTCACTCCCATTTTGTTCTCATCCTGCCAAGTTAGCATCTCTTTTTTCTTATTTTTTTCTTATTCTGCAACTTTTAAAATACTTTTGCATTTAAGTTTTGTAGTGTGAAGAATAAAGTGTTTCTAGTACCCAAGAATTATAAGAATAGATTATCTGTGACATTATTTTTGTGGTAAGGACAGAGCCTGCTGCACCATTCTGAAGACTATTCATGAATTATGTGCTTTGTTGAAATGAGCCAAATCCTTATCATAATGGGATGGAAATGTGGGTATGTGATTTCAGGAATTTGAATAATTATCCTTTTCTCAGTTTAACAGTGAAAATTTTAAAAGGTGAAGAAAAAAAAGGATCAAATCAATAATAATGATAATAATAATCCCTTTGGTAAAACTGAAACTTTCATTTCCTAGGATGGTTGGCCTGAAACCATCCGTGGCTGGGTTTTTACTGTGTTACGATTACAGAGCAAAGTTTGTGCTTTTCTCATCACTGATGTTCCAAACAATCTTCCTATGCATTTGTCTCTAATGAGTATTTCTCACAGATGGAGAAGTGATATGCTATTTTTTTGTACTTAATGTCGTGCATAATACTGCACATAGACCTTTAAATTTTTTATGCAGATTTAACTCTGATCACTGCAGTAAAATACCACCTTATTTACAATTAAATGAAAAGCCTCTTACTTGTCAGACTTTTCCAGACAAGCATTTTAAATGTCAGAAACCAGCTATTTGCCTCAGATCTGGCAGTTACCTGATTTGGTGTCTTAGTGTCGCTGGTGGGGAGCAAGGGATGGAGGAGGAAAGGTGACATCACGATGCAGTTTAACTTGTGAGTCTTGGAAGGTGCAGAAAACTTCAGCCTTCCATGGAAGGCCAGAGGAGTTGATGAAAAATATTTAAAATGTGGTTAAGGAAAAAGAAACAAACAAACAAAAAAAAAACAACAACAGCAATGATAAAACAAACAAAAAACAATCCATAGCCTGATATTTTGGAAATTGATTTGTTCTCTGTTAAGATGAGTGTAAGTAAGTTAATCAGCAAGGTTTCAGATACTCTAACATGCAAGTCCTGTCCACTCTTTTACCTCTTCCCACTGATTGGTGCTGGCTCAGCTCTGGCAGTGGTAGGTTTTTTTTGGAGCAGCTGGAGCTGGCTCTGATCTGACACAGATCTGATCGTTGGACTAGATCTTGTAGGTCCTTTCCAACCTATGATTCTATGACAGGGCAGTGCTGGGCTCTGCTCACAGAGAGCCCCCCCTGCAGCTTTCCACTACCAAAGCCTTGCCATGGAAGTCCAATAAACATACACACAAAAGTGTTCTGAGATTCATATGGTCTACATGTCAAAAGAGCATGCTAATGTAGTTGGAAGCGCAGGAGTAGAGTCTGAAACTGATTTTATTTATGTCAAGAACAATGTCAGAATGCTAGAAAGCAGGAAATTGGAAGCCATATATGTTTGCTTATTTTTTGAAAAGGGAAAAACACCAAAGCAAGAATCCATCTCTTCCCACCACTCTCTCCTCTAGTCTGTAGCAATTAACGAATGTGATCTCCTGTAACTTAAAGTATGTGGTACATAACCATCCTCTTACTATCTGAAGAGTGAACCTTGCCTGGTGCTGAGCATGCTTTTTCTAATCCTGCTTCATGTTGCTGTTAGCAGGATGCTGGTATTTGATCTGAGCCATGGTGTGTTTGGCACAATGAAGCACAGTGCCATGAATTAACTGCTGTGTGACAACAGTTCATGGTGTGAATTGAGAGTTCAGTAAGTGATGTGTATCTCTCAGGGCAGCGTGGGAGCTGAGAACAGGAAAAGAAGGGAGGTGAAAGACAAGTATTGAAGTAAGGTACATTCACTTGGATATTGCTGCTATTGTTGTTTACCTGTTTTCCCCTGGAATGTTCACGGAGAAATAATGGCTATGATGCCAAGCATGATGCAGCTTTTCTTAGAGGCCTGCTGAAGTCATTTCTTATCTCCCATATAACCCATAGTTGTTTGAAGCTATTACAGATAATAAGGACGAGCTTATGAATTCTTATATAAAATGGGATAGAATCATGTGAAATTGATCTGTTTTCCATGATTTTGCAATTATGGCTTGGTTTATAGTATTCTGTAATATTTAAAAGTTAATTATGAAAGAACTGACTTCAATAGTCCAGGTAGCTGCCATGTTTGTTAAGCATATCATAGCTGATTTAGCAACATCAAGAATTAATAAGAAATGGCAAAGTAAATCTTAATGGCCAGGATTTAAAAAATTCAGTGAACAAAAACTTATTTTGTTTTTAATTGAGAGTTTGAGTTCAAACTCTGTGCAAACAATATATAATGACAATTTATGTATTTCTAATAAGTGATGCATTTTTTCCACTTCGATATGCGCAATTGCATGTGAAGTTGCAGGCTGGTCTTCCTGATAGTTTTGTGAAAACAGTAAGTGAGCCAAACATAAAAGCATACTAAAATTTATATTCCCTTAGAAAAGTGAAAATACAGTGTCATGGGAGAACATGGGTTCAGTTATAGAATTACATAAAGTGCTGTTCTGTCTGAACCAAAATTGATCGTAATTGTTAGACTCTCATGTAAACAAATTAAACTCAGGAGCTCTTACCCAGAAAGTCTGGTTACTTTTTCAAGCCATGTTACATGGTGTGCTTATTATTAATACCTAAATGTACAAATGCTACTTTTAGAAACTGTGTAGAAGCAAGGCTTTGCTAATTTAGTTTCTGGAGTTTCACAGCTAGTATTATTATTACTTTTTCTTAATGAAGTTATTTGAGCTACTAGAAAGTTGATTATGGCTGCTAACCAGAAAGGATTTTTATCTTCTAAACTGTAATTAGAAAGCTTTGAAATGATTTTGTTAAGAGAGCAGTTGAATAATAGAAGTGAAAAGTGTGGCTGAGTTGCTACCTACTTTGTGCATTTCCTATCTGATGTTGTACTTGGGATACCACAGTCTGTGCTTGGGATTGGAAAGTGTCCAACAGCTGCACTGTGCCACTTACAAAGTTATTTGCAAGACATTCTGTATGAATAAAGAGTGTAATGACTTAGCTTTACTTCCAGAGGCGACTGTCACATAGTAATGGAATAAAACTATTATGTAGAATCTGAGAAGTGGTCCTGATATTTATACTTTTACAAACACTAAATCCTACAGGCTTTGAAGCTTGCTTAGCAGTTCATATATGCAGGTAGAATTAGCAGAATAACAACATCATGTTACTGCTAAAAGTGTTTTAATCTAATGTTTGTTGTATTTTCTTCTGCAAAATGAGGGACAGGAAGTCTGCCGTGAATTGTTCTGCTTTGCTGCATATGATTTTAAGGAATGTTAAGTGAGATTTAGTCTGTCTTATCATGGGCTGGATTCTTAAAAAGGAAATATATTGAAAAAAGTTCTTATGATGCTGCTGTATCAGATTGCTCAATTTTTTGCAGACAAATCTTCAAATGAGGAAAATGGTTGTAATTTCACTACATTTTGACACTGGCAGAGTATCTTGTAGCCTGAGTTATGCACTTTGTTGATCTGAGAGCTTTTGAAAGCACAAGGTATGCTGGAGAGGAGTAAGGATGAAAATGGTTACTTAGTGTCATAAAATTAAATGATACCAGTGTTGAGTTATACATTTGTCCCTGAATTAATTGTAGATTCTTAGTTTGTTGGATGTGTATTGGTATAGGTAGGGTTTTTGTCCTTATTCCAGTGCTCAACATATAAAAACATCCCCCACTTTTGATTAGCCCATGTTCTGATTTGGTTATTTTCAATGAGAAATATATTTGCACTGCATACACCATGCTTCATGTCCCCACCTGTTATCTCCCCCACCATATTTAGTGATTTGTTTGAGCACTTCATCAAAACCCTGTAAGTGACCATTAGGGGGTTAAACTGCTCTTGCAAATAAGCAAACTAAATTTGGAGTGGTATAGCTCTGAGAGGGAGCTAGGTATGCTAACTAACAGATTGTCCAGCACTTACAAAGTGCATGAAAAAGGGGGATTTATGGAAGTATGAGAAATGCCAGGGTGTGGTTCACAGGAGGGAAACTTTGATTCTTTTGAAGCTAATGGAAGTGTTGTGGATTTTAGAGAACAGACTGTTTATTTCAGACTTGTTAAAGTGACAGTCCAAGTTAGGCAATATTCTGACTGCCCTAAATATTGACAGCAGTATTTGTACCAGAATTTCATAGTGGAAAATTGTGATACCTAATTTAAGGGTGGGAAGATTGTCTAGATATTTGTTTGGAGGTTGTGTCACTGTAAAGCATGTAGCAGTCTGTTACATAGGAAAGCTCAACTAAAGTGCCCAAAAGTTACATCATAGAGTATAAATCTTACTCTGCTTACTTGCCTTTGGTTGTTACGGCTTACAAATCTAATGAGTGGTTGCAAAATTAAGTGTGGAGGGTCCATAAAATAAACAAGAACGAGGTAACGATAGGTGATTTTTATTCCAAGTGTTATATTCTGCTAGGATGTGTCGTTTTGATCTGATTAGAATTTTAAACATGCTTGGGAATTAAGAAGAAAGGAAAAATTGTTGTATTTAAACAACAGCAGAAAAAGCTCCAGAGTAGCAGCTTCTTAGAGAACATTTTGACCTTGAAACAATAAAAACCAGAACTGTAAAACAGAAAATAATCCTGCTATTAACGAAGTGTCATAACATGGTATTGTGTGTAATAAAGCACAAACAGCAGAAGAATTAAGAAACAAGCAGATAAGAGGACGACAGTAGTCAGGCATAAAGATCTATTAAGATCTGATTTTTTTTCTTCTTTAATATAGTTTTAAGATTTTATTTTGGATCCATTCTAAACTACCATGTAAATAAAAGAATTTGAGGGCCTAGAACCACTGGCAGCAGGAAACTTTATGAAATATTTCTGTAGTAATTGTTTTAGGTTACAAAGTACCTCCATTCAAACTTGTATTATATCACAGAAGTGCTTTTTACTGGCATTGCATTAAAGGATAAAAGATTGTGAAATGAAAAGCACTTCAATTATTGCATTAAGTAAAAATGAAATCTAACACAGCCTGGAAATTTGTTATAATAAAATCACTCCAATGCCTCTCTGTGAGTAGTCAGAATGTGTATAAGAATGTGTGTATTGATTTCATATAGTTGTCAACTAGGAGAGTCCCTCAGGTTCATTTGACAGAAGCATGAAAACTTGACTATCAACAAAAAGTATCACTATCAATCTGTATTTGCAGGTTACCTTTGCTATTTTAAGTTTGGGTTTGGAGAACGATATGGAAACAGCATCATGATTTAAACTTGATGTTAAATGCAACATCTCATCTCCTTAAGTACCCAGTGGGAAGCTGGCTAGTGGGAATGGTGCACTGTGTATTGTATTCCTTAAGAATTGCTTCTGTGTTAAAATGTCTGAGCTACTTCACACGTTTAATGTAGTCATATACGTATATACACACATAGATGCATATATGTATTTTGAACTTCTATCTGCTCTGATTATTTGAAGTAGAGTTTTTAACAGTATGGTCCATGAGGTTTAAGGATTGGGCTTACAGTTATTCAGGAGTTGCATGTTTTGTTAGCTGTGTATGTCTAGTCATTGCAGCAAAAGCAGGGAAGGTGGCTGGGATGATTTTGATCGTTGTATGATCTGAAGACTATGTATGATCAGTTGAGATGACAGTCTTTGCTGTGAGATGGAGAGGTGTCCAATCTCTAGGTATTTTGATTTGCTTTTAACATCTGTAAAGAAAAGAAACACTGTTGTAACGGTGGTATGTTCAGTGCAACTTTGCTGTTACATTTTTAGGTTCTAATTTTCCCCATAATAGGTACTTGGATGAATTCCAGAAGCTGTAAATATTTTGTCATAATTTTTATTGAAATCTTTGAATTTAGGCTCTAAGTCATATTTATTCCATAAGCCACAGTTAAAAGGAGCTGCTGGAAATCAGAGGACAGACTTTTTAGCAGGTCTGTAGCAATAGAACAGGGGAAGATGGCTTCCAGCTCAAGGAGGATGGAGTTAGATTGGGTGTTAGGAAAAAGTCTTTTACAATGAGGGTGGTGAGGCACTGGAACAGGTTGCCCGGAGATGTGAATGGTGCCCCATCCCTAGAGACTTTCAAAGCAAGGTGGATTGGGTCCCTGGTGACATGATCTAGCTATAGAGTCCCTGTTCATTGCAGGGGAGTTGGAGTAGGTGGTCCTCAGAGGTCCCAAAAATTCTAAGGATTCTTAGATGATTCTAACAAATGAGGCTATCAAAAAATTTTAGCTGTGTGCAGAATAATAATGTAGTTTATGTTACCAACTAATGTATACTTTGTGCTCCATGTTTAGTGTATTTCCTTGTAATAATGGTATTAAGTGATGACAACCATTTCTACAGTGTTCAGCCAATGCCTGGCTTCGAAGTACATTACCCTACAAAGCTCTCCTCTACAGAGTGAAATATCATTTCTCTTGCACATTCAAAGGACAAAAGATATGCCTCTGCTTTCAGCATCTGTGTTTTACTAATGGACTTTATTTGAAATACCTTAATGTGATGTCAAGAATTATGAGGTTCTGCAGTATATCTTTCATTGATTTTGTTGAAGATTGTCTGCAAGATCAAGTGGTCAGAACTTGTATTATCAGACTGGTTATAAAAGATTTTACGAAAGCTTCATCTCAAGTTTGTACAGCATCTTTTCCTGCTCAGTACAGTCCTGTAGTGCTTGTATAGCTACTCAGATCTTGAGTTTAGATTGCAGTCACCAGTGTCAGTTTTAAGACAAAGTTTATGTGAAGTCCTGGTATTACTTAGCTGGTATTGTTTCCATGAAGCCAAAGATTTAAAATAGAGAGCTTGCTAAGCAATGCTGGAAACATCTGTAACGTATTTGGTCATATCAGATGATGTTGAGTTTTTCCCTTTAGAAGTATTAAATAAAAAATATGTTCATTAATCCATTGAATCAAGTAATGGATTTGAGTGTTCCTTGGTTGTGTGGGAGAATACATATGAAGTCCAGAATTGTTGATGTAATTATCAGGAGAAGAGCCACTAGGAAAGATGACAAAATGTGTATTCTGTTTCTGGAACATGACTTAAAATGCAAGCATAGGCATCCTTAGGTATCTCTTAGATGGGATACCTTTTTATGCCCTTTTAGTTCTTGTTAAAAAAAAAAATAAAAAAAATCTGGAGCCATGGCCTATGTATTGAATTAGAAAAGTAGCTGTGAAACTGCAGTAGGCATCTAGTGCACTTCTCCTTTTAATTTGTTTTTATTTTTGATAAATTTACTGACAGGTTTTTGCATTGGTTATTTAATATTAAAGCATAGGATGTAAGTTCTAGAATTTATGGAATGGTTAATCTTAAAATGGTTTGGTTATATGAGAGTAATAAAGTATCGTGAAAGCGTAAGTACAAAATTCTTGCTTGCAAATGCGGGTGTTGAATAAATATTGAAGTAGTTCTGGTCGCGATTGTAAAAGTATTCCTGTCACATACTGAACACTGCACCAAGTGTGTTCTTATTGCAAAATATGGCTAGAGGAAAGGTTTTTAATTTTTAAATTTGAATCAATAGTCATTTTGTAGTTTAAATTTCTAATACCTCTTAACTACAATAAACATGAAATTTGTGCCGTTATCCTTAGGAGTCTTTTCAGAGAAATTGATGTTTTCCTAGCCTTCTTTTATTCTGATATAGCCTGCATACAATGCAAACTGCTGAAATTATGCTCATATTTATGCTAAATGAAATAATAACACAGCTTTTTGTCAGGAAAATTATCCAACTGTAATTTTCAGGCTAATGTTTAGGAAACTTCCAGTATTGCGGAAACATTTGTTTTACCAGGCTTGAACTTTTTTGGGTGTAGATGATTCCAAATTAAAGATCATCAGTATTCAACTACAGTATTTCTACAGTATTTCACAGTGATTTCATTCTTGAATTGGTTTATAATGGGAAGGCTTTTCAGGTCTGAGTTTTGCTATAGCTAAATCAAACACAAAAGAAGCTATTTGAGCAAACACTGAGCTACCATCACTTCGTTATTGTCTATCATTGGATGTGATAGCAGATGT
Organism: Tragopan temminckii; assembly: GCA_028571105.1. NCBI lineage: Eukaryota > Metazoa > Chordata > Aves > Galliformes > Phasianidae > Tragopan > Tragopan temminckii. The sequence goes on along the minus strand of JAOWBP010014668.1, from coordinate 3,517 downwards.
AAATTTCTATGGTTTTTTTTTTTTTGTTGTTGTTGTTTTTTTTAGTTCCTCAGCGAAATATCCCTTTTCTCTGTAATCCCTGTAACATAGCAGTGCACTATTAGGGCCAGTGGATTACGTGAATCTTTTTAGTGTCTTCTAATAGTCAGAGCTCAGGAATTGTCTTCAACAAAACTGTTTGCGCACTGTTTGGTCTTACTTATTAGATAATTTTAAGTATTTAGATCTTAGTGAACTCTCAGACTTTCATCTCCATATCAAACGGTGTAGAAATTGAGCAAATATATTTAAAGTTTCTAGGAAAGAAGGAGGTGAGATTGTCTGAGTTTCTCCTGTGACTGTAGGAATTGCGCTTGTTTTATGAAGTTTCCAAAATGTCAAGTATTAATCACTCCTATCTGTTGGGCTGAGGCTCAACTATCAGCAAGGGAGGAGAGGAGAATCTTTTCAAATCTGGTGACTGTAGTATTCAAAATTGCAGAGGATATATAGTACATGCAGTTTTGCTTTATGAACTGCTCTTAAACATGAGCCGGAGTTTAGTCAATGAATCAAAGACTACAGTCATAAGTGAAATAATGACCAAGAGACAGAATCCAAGATACTAATTTCACTTCTATTTCATAAAATTTAATCACAGTAGATGGGAACAAGGTATTTCTTAGCACATGTGCCACTGAAAAAATGCAGGATATTGAATTGCATGGAAAAGAAGGAGTTATTAATAAAAATAAAGTCAATGTGTAATCTTCAGAGATTGTTTTTTATTTTAAAATTCAAGTTGCTTTTAAATACAAAGTAAAATAAAGTAACTTACGCAAACAGCAAAGTCAGCACAGATTCAGGAATCAATCCCAGACATAAAAACACTAGTAGTATGAGTACTAAAATTTGGGAACTTTGGAAATATTTCACAAAGAATCATAGAACATTGACTTACTGTGATAATTGGATTAATATTCCAGTAATCATTCACGTATCATATAAGCAAGTGTATTCCTTTGTCTTGTATATGCTAACTCTGCCATTCTTGGTCAGGAGACATTCCCAATGAAAATTTGAATGTATATCTTATATCAGTATTACTGTCCATTCTCAGACTGTAATTTTAAAATTTCAGCATGAATGCAGCAGGTTTTCCTGCTGTGAATAGTGCATCAATATAATGCTACCAATGATATCTTTCTATATTTTGCCATAAAATTAGAAAGCAGAAGGCAGAGAAGTAGTGTTTTGGCTATCTCTCTAGAGGGCTTTCAACTCATGCATGGTTTTCACAGGGATCAGCTAGAAGCAGTTAAAATTTAATTTGAATATCTTAAAACATGCAAGAACTTGTCTCAAGAAAAATTTAAAATATGAGTAAATGAAGTATCAAAGGTACTTGATGCTGCCATGTGGAGAATGCAAATCTATTGTTCTGTTAAAGATACAATTGTGCTGTTGGAATGTTTCCTAGGTATGCAGTGACTTGAGAGAATTCACAACACGTTCCATTTTCAAAAGGGTAATTTACTTCCATAGTTAACTTGAGAGGCCATGTACTGCATAGTTATAATGTGTGCATAGTAGGAATGATGATGACAGGGAATAAAAATATTCTTAAGCTTTCATGTACAAAAAAATCTACAAATGCAGATTCATCAGCAGAGCATTTACTATACAGAATAAGTATGGGATGAGAGAAAATGTTTCTGATGTCAGTAGGTTAATTGGAAAGTTTGCATGCATTAGCATTTTTTGCAGTTAATACTTTCTGCATTTAAATCAATGATACCTAAGGTCAAATTTCTTAGTTGAAATCAGTTTTATATAGTTAAGCCACATATATGGATGTAAAATTTTCAAGACCCTGTCTAGTTTCAGGTATGAAGTAGTCATTGAGTCTACTATTGTTAGATAAACACACTGAAGGCTTAGGCGAAGCAACTGCTCATAGAATTATCACACAACCATTCACTGTAGCATTGTCTGCCAGTTACTCTTTTGTCATTTAATTTATTTTGAGGTAGCGTATCTTTACTACTTCCTATACTACATTATTCTTTATATCAAGTAATGCTAGTGTTGCTTAACACTAGCAAGATGTTGTTTAAAGCTGTGTCTTCCACTGTCTTCCAAAATATATGTAATTCTTTCTAAAGTGGAGAATCACCCAAGCAAATACAACCAACATGAGTGTATTGAGGCAACTGGCCAAATATGAGAGCATCAGGAAGTGAATCTGGAGTAAACCAGCTCAGTGCTACGTGGTCTAAGAAAAACCTGCCAGCATCAGACATATGTCTGCTCTGCTCTTTCTCCTAACCCTTCAAGAAAATAACAACTTCTATATGCAGATTTTCTTATGAAACTATTTCTGCATTAAATAAATCACTTGCGTTAGTGTTTCGGTTCAGGAGATGTGACGTGATCTTGCACCATGTCTCATCAGACAAAGGAAACTAGAAGCAATGGCAAGTGGAAGTGACAACTCCTGCCAGGCCGTAGTAATACAGTAGTGTTATCTCCCAGTAACAAGAACAATAATGTGTTTCATGCTTGTTAGTCCTTTTAAACTTTTTACCTCTGATTTGATATGGAGTAAAAGTGGTATTAAATGTTATCTGTGCTAGAGTCATGTCTTTTTCTGACATAAGCTGAAGAAGCCTGATTTTTCAGAATTAAGACTACTTTTACCCTCAAGTTTTGTGCCTTCATTGTCATTACTATGGACTGACTCTGGTATGTAACAACCCTACCTATTCTGTTCAAGCTATAAAGGAAAGACTAATACTACAGACATCCTGTGACACAGCACCTGGTAATGTCGCTATGTTATGCTGGTGTGCATTCCTTGTGGGGAAACCTTTTATTTTAAATTTGGGGTCTGAAAAAGCCCCAAGCCCAAGCAACATTTGTCTTTTAGTAGGTTTAAGTAGCTATAATGTCTCTGCTACAAGTCTACAGTGCCTTCTTGTGTAGAGAAATAAGTAACAGGCTGGAGGAAAATCGAAGAGAGAGACAAAATAAAGTATCCTTATGTACCTTGAGGCTTTTTTTTTTTCCCAATTAGTAACACTGAAACCAAGTAGTGCAGTGGTACATGTAAGCTCTAGCCATGCAGAGAATAGGGTGTTTATATTTGCCTCTGGATATTATGAAATCATGTGTTGTATTTCATGAACATCATTGATGCTTATATTGTTGGAGCGCCCACAAACCCTATTAATTAGACTATGAAGCTCTTTTTTTTCTTTTTTTTCTTTTTTTTTCTCCTAAGCACTGTGTGAATGATAATTATAAACTTCTGGAGATAAAGTCTGGTTTTTGTTTTATGTATAATAGAAAATAACAGATAAATGGGGAGCGATTTTTGGGATATTAAGTTATGTGCCTAGTATAACTATTGTAAATGTCAGGGATCATTCTGTGGAAGATGATTTGCTACAATCCGATCATTCTGTGGAAGATGATTTGCTTGGGATGCTACAATCCAATCCAAAGTTATAAACTCTCTTGTTGAGAGCTAAGATAT
>JAOWBP010014639.1:0-24290 GCA_028571105.1 Tragopan temminckii | reverse complement strand
ATTAATGATCAAGCTGCAGCTTTTTTTTTTTTTTTTTTTTTTTTTTTTTTTTGTAAGGGAAAAATGAATGAGGTGTTGATGAATGCCTTCTTTTGGTCTGCTTCAGCCACAAATGTATGCAGAGCATACAGCATGCGTCTCCACGCACATACTCTCTGTTCATATCAGGGGCACGCTGCAGTTCCTTTCTGGGTTTCCACTGCGTGGTATGGAAGGAACCCATTGGTAATTGGGTCTGCTCCCAACAATAGCATAGGATGTTGTTGGCAGAGGAGATAGGAAGTACTCCAGGTCCTGCTGGACAGACATGGGCAAAATGCCCAGTTCTTGTAAAGTGTTTTGGTGCAGGCACAGATGACAGATAGCAAATCATGAATACTTAATACTTACAAATTACCTTTTCAGAGACAAACTTCCTTCCTTTCAGCCAGCTGTTCTGCCTCAGCACTCCTTGCTGGTAGTCTTCCAGAGCTGCAACGTGAGTTTAAATTAATTTCTTAATTTTTTTTCTCCTTGCTAAAGTTTTCTTACCCTTTTTTCATGAGTCTCTGTTAACTGAGTCTGTTGTGCTACATATGAGTTTGCTGAACCTGGGTTATTTTCAGCAATCATAGAATCATAGAATGGCTTGTGTTGGAAGGGACCCCAAGGATCATCACCACAAGCAATGCTTGTTTTATTTCATAATACAAATTAAGAACAAGTCTGATTAATCAAATATCTTCACCAACCTTCTCTGCCTACTGTTTGCTGTCAAAACAGAATGGTTTTGAGCATTTTCCCTTGTGTTATGTGAGTTTAGGTAAGAGCTTGATCCGATGCTTAGCAAAGGAAATAGAGTATTTTCATCTATAGGCTTGTTCCTGTATATTTCTTGTCATGGAATATGAGGGCTCAGGAGCCTAAGTTGGAGCCCTCACACAGAGAAAAATACAATGAATAAAAAAAGGGAAAGCTACTTGCTCAGTATCACAGAATCATGGAAGCACAGAATGTTTTGTGCTGGAAGGGACTCATCTAGTTCCAGGCCGCCTGCTATAGGCAGGGACAGCACCCACTAGATCAGGTTGCTCAAAGCCCCATCCAGCCTGGCCTTGTACACCTCCAGGGAGGGGGCATCCATAACCTCACTGGGCAACTTGTTCCAGCTTTCCTGTAGGCCCTCTTCAGTTACTGGAAGGCTACTCTATGGTTCCCCCGGAACCTTCTCTTCTCCAGGCTGAAGAGTCGCAGCTTTGTCTCAGCCTGTCTCTGTAGGCAAGGTTCTACAGCCCCTAGCTCATCTTCATGGCCCTCCTCTGGACCTGCTCCAACAATTCAATGTCCTCCTTGTGTTAGGGACCCCAGAACTGGACACAGTACTCCAGGTGGGGCCTCACAGGAACACAGTAGAGTGACAGAATCACCTCTGTTGATCTGTTGGTCTCACTTCTGATGCAACCCAGGATACAGTTGGCCTTCTGGGCTACAAGCACACACTGCCAGTTCATGTTGTGTCTCTCATCTACCAGTACCCTCAAATCTTTCTCCTCAGGGCTGCTCTCAAACCATTTTCCACCAAACCTGTATTTGTGTTCGGGATTGCCTCAACCAGGTACAAATCTTTCTGGTCTTGTTCAGTGTCTTTGTCAGTGATCTGGATAAAGAGACAGAGTCCACCCTCAGCAAGTTTGCTGATAATACAAAGCTGGGAGGATTGGCTGGCACAGCAGAAGACTGTACTGCAAGACCTGGACAGGTTGGATAATTGGACAGAAAGGAACCTGATAAAGTTCAACAAGAGCAAGTGCAGACTCCTACCTACACCTGGGAAGGAATAACCACATGCATCAGTACTGGTTGGGGCCTGACCTGCTGGAGAGGAGTTGGACCTGGTTGGTGGCCCTGCATGTGGCAGGGGGGTTGGAGATTCATGATCCTTGTGGTCCCTTCCAACCCTGGCCATTCTGTGATTCTGTGGACGTGGGTGTCCTCGTGGACAGCAGATTGGCCATAAGCCAGCAGTCTGCCCTTGTGGTCAGGAAGGCTGTTTGTTTCTTAGGGTACATTAAAAAGAGTGGCCAGCAGATCTCACCTTCTTATCGATTAAGTGTGAATAATAACATTTTATCTTGAGAAAAAAACAGTGTACTACTTATACCCACTCAGATCACTATCTTCTCTCTGATAACATCCAGTAGCAGATCCTCAGTACAGGAGTTCTTGGTCATAACCTTTGTGATCTGTGCATGGGTTTTAAAAAATGATTTAGGACTTCTTTCTGTCCCATCCCTATAGCAGTCAAAGAGACGTTAAGTCTCTTCTCAGCTGTCTGTATTCACAGCCTGGCCCATTAACTCAAAACTTGTCATTTTCACTTCACCTTACTGCCCCAGTCTGTGACCTGTGACAGACGTATGTTCTAATTCATGGTCCCTGCTTCCTAGTGACTGATGACCCATGGAAATAGTCACCTCTTTAGCCTCTGCAGCTGCATTTAGCAAAGACTGTGAATCAGAGCCCTAAAAGTAGGGGAAATGCACGAACCTCTCAGTTCATCAAGCTGTGATTACACTTCATGCATGTGTATAGGCTTCATGCACATCCTCACCCTCTAGACTGTATACACAATGTAATACTCTATGTTTTGGAAATATTTAACCTTTCCTTTAAACCATTCTGATCAATTTATTCTTACTTAAAAACAATGACTCTGAAGTGTCACAGGTGAATTTATTACTAAAAATGTCCTCTCGAAGAGTGCAGTGCATTTATTTCAGTCTAATGGTCTTATTTCCTTTCTCACTATGCAATCTTTATTATAGCCTTCCATGAATAATTTTGGAACAGGAACATGAAAGGGGCAGATCTCCAAGAATGGCATTGTCTGCATTCACTCTTGGATGGATTTTTTTTATTTATTTCTTTGTTAAAAGATATTTCATTCAGAGAATCCCTGCTGAGATTTTTATTGCAGAAAATTAGGGATCATAAATCGTCTCTCAGAAAACTATAAATCCAGAACTATTGAAGCATTCCATGGGCAGAGCTTGGCTCTTTGATGAAATCACTCCTTTTTCTTGTATAATTTATGAGCTTTTTTTCAGCATGGGGGGATTTATGCTTTTAAATTGCTCACCAGGGTTTTATTGAATATAATTTGCTAGCAAATTTATAGGAGCCAAATATATTGCATTTTATCCACAATTATGAGCAATAAAATTGATGGGGCTTTACTTTTCATTTTCTTCTGGCAAGCAGAGGAAACATGAGTTTATCCTGAACTTGGAAAGAGGTTTCTTAGGGATACACGTGTACAATTAAAATAGAAAAGAGTGCAGTCAGCAAGGCAGAGGTGCCATTTTGGAAACTTTATTTGGTGTATGGGAGGAGGTGAGCTAGCTCTTGCTCCAAAGGAATTGTAAAACACTGAGGAACTGAGTTAAAGCCACTGAAGCCTATGACATGCATCAACTTCTGCAGGGTTTGAATCACATTGTTGGGAGGGAAGGTTTAGATAAGCTGTCTGAAAGTGGCTTGTGTTTCAAGGTCCCCTTTGGTTCAATTTTCTTGTGATATTTTTTATTTTCATTTGGTTCGGTTTAATATATTCAAAGACACAAACAAAAAGCCTACCGTAATGCTACTTTCTATGATTTATTTGCTTTATTTAAATAACATTCATTTCTGTATGGTTGTTTTCCTTGAGGATTTTTCCAACTGACAGAAAAGAGGAATAAAATGCAATGTATCATCAATCTTTTTAAAGCTTAAAGTGCCATAAAGTCCTTCATATCTCAGTTCTTGACTGGGCTTCTCAATGGTCTCTTAACACACATAGAGAACAAAACTCTTTTTCCTAATATTGTTTCCACAAAATTGAACTCCTAAATCCATTTCCTTCATAACATAGTTGGATGCAAATCCTGCATCTTTCTTCTAAGTTAGAGCATGACAATTGGGTGTGCACCAGACCAGCATGTAACAGGGTATGTGGTGGGAAGGAAAATTAAAGTGCAAGGCTGTACCTGAGCAATATGTCTCTGCTAGCAAGGCCCTCTTGCCCGTAACTTTGTGCTGTGGCTGCTAATTTGTAGGCCTGCATCTGTCTCTGTCTGTTGGCTTCCCAGGATCAGAATCATGCCCTCTTCATACCACTAACAAACTCTTATGATGGAGCTGGCAGTGAGACTCGTAGTGAGTGATGTCTGGGTGAAGAAATGCTTAAGATGACTTAGTTAAACTGAAGCAAACAGGTTTGTAGAGTGTCGTTTGGAAAAAGGCTAAATGTAGCTGCTCTGAAATGGAAATAATATGATAGGAGTTTGAAAAGCACATGTACTACTGAGCAGACCCCATGTCCAAGCAACAGAAGTGCTGCAATATGCCTCCCAATTTGCAGAGATACAGGGGGACACAAGCAGAACCACCTTTATCAATGCCAGATATTGATATGTGCCTTTGGCCGTAAGGTGTGAAATCAGAATGGCTTCTGTTTTGAGTACAGGACACAAGGGCACAGGGAAGCCACTGAAGTTGCTCAGTCACTCAAGAATGCTTTGATGGATCAAGGCACCGAATCTGAATCTTCTAAAGACCAAAGCCATCTTCCTCCAACCTACACACTCCATTGTGATTTTTTTCTGCCTTCTTTCTCTATAGTGTAGCCCTTTTCCAAAGGAGGTTTGGAGGTGAACAGAAGGGGAAGGCAGGAAACCCTAGCAGGAGTCCACGAGGCTGGAGATGTCAAGATCTGAGCGTGGGGCACAACTCCCTGTCCTGGACTTCTGTGTCCATCAGATGTCCGTAAGATGGGAGACCTACCTATCCCTGTAGCTTCACTCACAACTGGAGTAAAACCCCCTTCTGTTCTGAGGGAACTGTTCAGCGCAGACAATCTAAGGAAGATTCTCATAACTTTTTTTCTCCCTTTTTGGCCTCCTCCTTCAGATTTTACAGCAGAAGAACTCAGTTTGGCACAGAGCAGGTACTCTGAGTTTTTTTTTTTTTGCTCTAAAGAAAATCAGGGCTGCAATTTCAAATGGTCAAATCAAAGGAAATTCAAAGATTAAGACCCATATACTCTTCCTGCCATCTGTCTCACAAGATCCCAAACTGTTGGTATGGCCAGTGTGTTAACAATGAATATCCTGTCTGCTCATGCATGCCCATTTTTTTTGCCATAGCTGTAGTATTGCTTAAACATTCTATGGATTTTGTACTTAATGTACACAGTGATGAATGCTGGGGCCATAATAATGAAATATGGCTTTCTTAATGAAATTTCAGTCCCAGCTCATTTCAGTGCTGACACTGAGGTGACTGCAAATAAACACTTTCCAGAAGAGTCAGTTAAATGGCTGCATAAGCAATTTATCAAATACCGTAACATTTAAATAAATAAAAAATAAGTATTCAAGTGTGGTGTATTGCTGCCAGTGTTTTTGCTCCCAACAACCCCACTCTTTGTCTTTCTAATAGTTAGATGCTCACTGACAGAAAACAAATCTCTCTGCAGCACTGAAAATTTTATCAGATTTATCTCTGACTGTCAGATCAATGTGTAGGAAACAAATGGAGTCAGCAACATGATTTAAATTAGAAGTCTAACAATTTACAGTCTCCACTGGTTTCTCATAAACCTTATTAACGTTTGGCATCGGGTACCAAGGAACCATAAATAACATTCCAGAAGAACATTTATATCTGCTTAGACTCTCGTTATATGTCTTCAACACAGCTTAAATAATGTCAGTAATACCTTCATCATGAACAGGAAATGAAAAAGTTACCCCATACATGTTTTGTCTTTTAATCAAATATTATTTTCTCCTTAGAACTGCAGAACTGTTTTATTTCTTATTTTATTTATTCAAAACTTATGGCTACAATTTCCACTTGTTTTTCTAGATCTCAGTAGGGTGCAAACCCCTCCCAGCTGAACAGAGTAGCAGAGTTTCCTTGCAGCCCTTCACAGTGGCTGCTGGTGGAGGCCAGGCTCTCTCCTCAGAGCTGTGGGCAGGGGCACCCAGAGTGCCTGTGGGCAGAGATGGCACGAGGAAGGAGGGTGCCTTCACTCATTCTTTGCGGTTTTAGTCCTCTTTCTTTCTCTCATTCTAGTGTTTTCTCCAGATTACATTCAACAATTTGATTTCCTTTCTTAGAAAAATGGACTCAGATTTTCTTTTTCCATTCCATGCCATCAAACACTCTTGTCCAAAATTCAGTTTTGTTACAAAATCATCTGTTGCCAATCTGCTGCTGTTTTGATTGCCTCAGCTAGAAGACTAGTTCTTCAGGAAAAGATGCAGAGTTGCTGTCAGTTTCTGAAGCACCATGCTTCAGCCAAGCTCTGCATATAAGAATTCTCACATAGAATGAGATTCATTGGTCCAAAGGTCACCATCTACACCAAAGAGAAACTTTTTCTCAGTCACAGGATGTTTTGTGATGTAACTGGCATCAAACCTTGCTGCTGATAGCAAAGCAAAAGAGAATCAATGGACACCACAGAAATTGTGCATCATGCAATGCAGTAAAGGCAAAGAGATTAAAATATGAAAAAGGTTAGTGGTGAGGAAAATAACAAATAATGGAGAGAAGCAAAAATCTAAGAAATATTGCACTCATGGACTTTGTAAAATGTGAAGTAATTCTCACAGATGTGCAGAGTGCATTCATCTAAGCTAACTTTGGAGACTTACAGAGTCTACTTCCTTTACTGTGAGAGAAAATAATTAGGTATGTTAGGAGAGCATTTGATGTGCTCTGAGATGTCTGCCTTAGGAAAAGGTGAACAATACAATTGAAGTGACTATTTCTCCCTGTTAACTACGCAGAGAGTTTACACAATTAGTCCAGGAGCAGCAGAACAGATGCTACAGTTGCGCTCCATGCTGGGAGCAACACGGGCAGCCTTCCACCATGACTCACTGTGGAGAGAAAGGACAGTGGTTTTCACAGTTAGAGCTTTACCTGCACCAGTACAGCAGTCCCCTGGTACTGGCGCCAAGTGGTATACAACAGCTCAAAACACACAATGGGAAAGATGTTCCATCATGGCATCTTACATACAGCAGCTCACTCTAGCAGCTTCTTGGGATGGTATGTAGTTTTGTTTTGCGAGATGAAATTGAGGAAGAGTTGCATACTTGTAATTACACTTGCTCCTTTTCAAGGCATCCAGACTCTGTATGAGCTGGTCTAGCAGGACTCTCATGGAGGCTTCTTGTCTTTCTTACAGTCCTTCCCACTGCAGAGAATGTCAGCTTTCCATGTTTTCTGTCTCCTCTGCACTCCACTCATCAGCTCAATCAATACTTTCTCTCTCCAGTCATCTGCTGCATCTATTCCTGTGCAGACTCTTGCATCTGAGAAGCAAATTCTGCTGGCTGCCTCTCCACACAGCCACCCATTACTCCTCTCTTAGCCCAATGGGGTGGGTGAAATCCTTTTCTAGAACACTGAAGAAGTCAGCACGGAGCCGTGAAATTTCAATTGCAATTTTTGTTTTTAGCCTGGTTCCTAACAAGGCATTTAGATTCGGAAGGGTCTTTGAATTGAAAAAAAAAAAAAAAAGAAAAGTGCCAAAGGCAGTAAATGAAAGAATACAGACAAAAAATTTAAAAGCCACAAAAATGCTCAAAGAAATATTTCAAAGAGGTGGCAATTAGATTTAGCTGCTCAGAATGATGTGACAGAGTTTCGAGAGTTTCAAGGATAGAGATATTTGACATTCAGTAGCACAAGAACTGGTGGAAAATTAGTTTCAAGAAAGCCTAGCTGTAAAGCCAAGTGTTTCTTCACCTATAGAAGTCAATGGCAAGAAAAACAAAACCTTTAGCTTGACCTTAAACAATAATTAGCAGCTGATCTACTGACATGATTTTCCAGAAAATGGACAAAGCTTATGAAGACATTGGGAAGTCTGTTTTATAAATTATGCTTTCTTTGAGCTTAAAGGGATGTAGCCAATTTTCCACTTTTTAAACAAGTCCTGCTAGGGTGTCTTTTACTTAGGCCTAAGAATTAAAATCAAACAAAACAACAGCTTTATTGTACTGTGTGGTTTAGCAGTAGACCTGAGGCAACTACTCAATATTAAATCTCCACAATAAAGAATGAAAATAATTACACACTTTGTTATGGAAATTATACATGATAAGTTTATTAGAAGCCTCCATGAAAATAAATCTGAGTACATGGTAATTCACTTTTCCATTACCAAGTACTCACTGTTGCTAATTGAGAATAATCGTGTTCTGCATAGTAATCAGAAATCACTGTTAGTTTCAAGGTCTTGTAGTCCCTTCAACTAGGGGGAGGAGGAGCTTTGTCAGAGTTGCTTTTTATTTTTGAAAGCTTTATTTATTTATCTCTCTATCTCTCTGTTTATTTTGTCCAGAGCACTATCATTATTAGAAGCAACCTTCTCTAAAAAGCGCTCCAAAGCTACAAAGCTGAAATTGTGCAGTCAACATACAAGAGAGAACTGTGCAATTTTTTAAAGTGCCTAAGCTCAATTTTTGAAAGGGCTTTAAAAACCTAAGAGTCCTGATCAACTACCCAGCTAACGCCACAGGACAGGTTACCATGTGTCAGCTAAACAGCAATACCTTTCTGCATGTCTGCTTTCAGTCTGTGACAGCTGTGAACTTACCTCATAACAAGAGAGGTTTAAATTAGGTCGAATTACATTGCATTCGTATACAGATATTTACTGCCATTCAACTTTTGTACAGCCTCCAGTAACTCCAGGCTGGAGAAGTTCTAGAAATCTGATCATGTGTTTGATCTCTAAGTACCACTCAAAGTCAACCTGGCTTAGTAACAAAGGCACTTCTGAAAGTTTTACTCAGAAACTGGCAGTTATGTGTGAAGCATGACTGATTGATTTAAGGAGAACCTAGCAATTTTAGGAATACGACAGTAGGCAGCCTGTAAAAGGATCACACTCTCTAAAGGACCTGGCTTGTCTTCAGATAATCAGTCTGGCAGTGGTCTTTACATCACGTTACACCATGAATCATAGAATTGTTAAGGCTGGAAAAGACCTCTGAGGTCATCAAGCCAAACCATCAAGCCATGTCCCTAAGTGCCACACCTACACAGTTCTTGAACACCGCCAGGGTCAGTGATTCCACCACCTCCCTGGGCAGCCTGTGCCAGTGCCTGACCACTCCTTCTGAGGGGAAATTCTTCCTTATTTCTGACCTGAATCTGCCCAGGCACAAGACAAAGAACCAAAGAACAAGACCTTGAGGAGCACCTGGGATATTTTAGAGCAGCCAACCTGTGAGTTGTTGGCTGCTTTTATAACAGATTTTTCTGAAACTCTGAACATTTGAATTTTTTGTGTAAGAAAATGGACCAGACCTTTCATAACATTGCTATTTTCTCCAGCATCAAAAGAACAGCAGTAGTTGGAAAAAAGTGACTGCCTCTGAGTTGAGTGAGTAAAAGTCATCAGAAGAAATCACTTTACTCAGAGACAGTTCATCCTGGAAGAATTTCCTTTCACAGACATTACTATAGTCCTGCTGGCATTACAAGCTTTGGTGATAGTTCAGATTTTAGCAATTCCTTCCTTCCTTGTCACATTGTTTGGTTGGATATCGTGCTCATGCTCTGCCAGCTATCTAGAAATGCCATATGAAGGTACCTGCAAGAAAGTGGCAGGTTCTGTAAAGCTTGCAGTGTACAGCCATTCTGCACATTTGCACAAGGAGTCTTCCACCTGGATGTTGTTGGGCTTGTAGTAAATGCTTCCATCAATTGCTATCCCAACTGGAATGAAGTTAGGCCATTCTGCACTGTGTAAGGAAGATCTGATTATGCTATAAAGCACATATACATCCTGAATCATCCTGAATGTAATTCTGTATTGAAATGAGACTGAATATGAACTGATTCAACATGAACATCAAAGTTTTGCGTCAATTTTAAATAATTGATTCTCAGTTGATGTGGGTTAAACAGATTAGTATTAACATACCAAATTTAGAAACAGGGCAGTATGTCCAGTAAAGTTAAGGTGTTTAGGTTGCTGAGTGAGCACTTTAATGGCCTACAGCGTATTCTGCTATCAAAAATCTATATAGTCCTGCTCAGATGCTGGTGCTAAGAATTGTTCTAGTCCTGTGCCATACGCCACACAGGGAGCCGATGAGAAGAGCCAGGTGAGAGTGAAGGAGTTTCTAATTATTGCTTGTGTTTCCTCACTTTTAGCCCAAGCTTCTGGACAAAATACAAAGTGAGCTGTCAAGGAAAGGCACTCAAGCCATATGCTGGAAACATCACAAAGCTTTGCTGGTTGTATAAAAATCGCTGCACATGGGAACAATAACTCTTTTTGAAAACCAAATAACTACTCTGATCTAAATCAATCAGGCTTGAGAAAGACAGAAAAAGGCTAGGAATAAAATGGAGAATAAAGAAAGCATGCTCTCTGTGACCTGCCCTTCACAGAGCTGTAGTTTTTATGGGTAAGCCGAAGGATTGCTGAGATTTTTACCCAGAAGCAACATCTCTGTTGGAGATACAGCTCTGTGTCAGGCAGGAACCTCCAGCAGGAGGCCAGCTCTCTTGGCAGGCAGAGTGTCACCTCAGAGCATCACCTCCTGCCTATTTAGACCATCCTAACCTCCACCTTCTCATTAACATCCTCTCACCTCCTTTCGTCATTTCCAAAGTGTGACAGTTTGAGAACTGAACTCAAGACAGTAATTTGTAGACAGCTGTGAATCCACTGCTTTTTTTTTCATATATGTCATGTCAAATGCAAAGGTAACAGAATGTCTCTGTTAACTTTGCAAGTTTCAACTGCAAAATTATTTGAAGGCATAAAGACAGCTGAGTAGATTTAAATAGATCTAATTTGCTGTTTCTGTGCAAGTAGAGCTTTAGAGGCTTTTAAGAACGTTATTGTACAAAAAGCCAGCCTTGGAGAGGAGACAGCATGTTGGCAGGCCTGTGCACCTCACAGACAATCAGCACAGGCAGACATTGGGCAGGACTTTCCCCTTTACCTGCACATCTCCCTGTGTAACAAGCCAGCTGACTTCTGACCATGACTCTTGAATGCAACAAAGATACATGCCAAAGCTAATGCGATGAGCACATGAACTCAGAGAGATAGAACTCGGCTTCCCTCCCTTGCCAGGGCTTTTCCTGTCAGGTTGGTGCTGGACACATCTGTGGCCAGCTGTGTGCCTCTCATGCACCCTAAGCAGACCCAGACAGGCTCAGAGTCATCATTTGCAGGATCAGCATCTCCTTGGTTCTCTTTAAAAACAACCAGCAGGAACAGATGAGTTTAACTAGCCAGGACTTGTGCAGCAGGGCACCAGTCCTGCTTGAAACTCCACTGTGGCAGAGGCACTTTATGCTGCAACATGGCAGATGAAAAAGGCAGAGCTGATATTTCAAATGCTGAATTGCCAGTGTGGGGATTCTTGTGGGAGAATCTGAAGGAGGGAAAAGAGGGCCAGGGGACTGATCTGGAGGAGCACGGAACAGCTAGAGAGGGGAATCTGTAGCTAAACACTTCAAGGTCAGCCATCAGTGTGGTTATCATTAAATGCTGCATACAGAAGCCAGAATAGAACCACATGATTGTGTACTGTTTGCTTGTTTGTTTGTTTCTTTGTTTGTTCAGCTAGCATCTGACTGCTTCCTCCTTACCAAACTGCCCCAAAGCTTTGAATGCAGCAAAAGTTCAACAAAAATCTTGTGTTACGATCAAAGTCAGTGACAGGAAATGGTCAAAGCATAGGCTATGCTGCACGCAGCTCCAGTGAGCTCTGCATCAAATGTGTGGGGGTGTATATAAGCAAAGTCCTCTCCTCGTGATGCACTGAGAGCAGTGACATCCATGAAATATGCTGCTCAGGAAGCAGTGCTGTGCTGACAGACACATATGGTGGCTGTGGGACCAGTTGCAGGATGGCACGTCTCTGGGCAGGGCTGTGTGCTGGTTGCCATGCTGAGCCCTGTATCTTGCATCTATTTTGTTCATGTATGGAAAATACTTTGTGTAAGATTTAAGATTTTCCCTAAAAGTAGCATAAAAAGTGATTATGACAGGTCCACTGCCTGGTGGTTTATAGTTAGTCTCCATGAGTGACTCAATCTGCACACTCATTACTGAAGTGCAAATAGAGACACAGCACATCTTGCTGGACACGAGAAAGGCCTATGCCCAGCCCTCCTCCATCACCACTTAAAATCCTCATTTGACTGCTGTGGACTTGTCTTAAACTTTCCCCATATTCCTGCTAGTCTCTGTGCATAGATACACTTATGGACCCAAGGTCTTCTGCCCACCTCGTACCATGTATGGCAGACTCTGACATGTGGGTCCGCATAACGGTGCTTCATGGCCAAAGCTAACTAAACTTCCTCAATATGAGCAGCTGTACTGTGCCTGTGCGGTGCCATTGGACAAAGTTACACCCGTTTCTTGAGGAAACTTCTAGACTTGGAGCCTGTCTACGGCTCTGCTTTTCTGTTTCCCTCCCACAAATTCCTCTCCTTCTTCATCTTTGCCCGCAACATTTTCCCTGTTAGCTCCCCTTTACTGGTGATACATTCTCCTTTGCTGCCTTGACTCTACTGCTTCGATGTATTCATGCTCAGCTACCTGTTTATTCTTAATTCCTTTCTTTTATTTATTTTGCCATAACTAAATCCATCATCTGCATCTGACTGATGGAGGATGAGAAGGCTGTGTTTCAAATGACTCTTTTCCTCCTTAAAAGGGTGGTGTTTTACAGAACTCAGCATGAGAGTTTTGATGCTGTCTAGAAATTTCCATAGAACATGTTCTGTATCATCTCATTACTGCTCTACTATTTGTTGGTTATTATTAACAAATTCGATTATGGTGGGTCAAATTGTATGTGAAATATACAGTGTTCCTTTTCTCTCATTCCTCCAAATAGCTATTTGTGCCAGTCATGTACTGCACTCTGAGCCAACAACAGTCCCACAACTGCCAAAAAATGCAGTTCAAGCTGAAGTCTCCCATATTTTTGATCTTTCCACTTGCTCCCTAGCCAATATCCTCAGCTTCACTTTGAATCCCTCGCCCCCATGATATGCTTGGGCCCATGCAGTGCCCTGCTGCCTGTCCACAGCCCCTTCCCCAGTAGCAGGCCCCATAAGTAGCTTTCCAATTTGCTTTGTGTGGTTGTTGACAGTCTGCTCTTTTAAATGATGGGAACCACTGGTGGAGGAGAAGGGACAGCCATATGCTCAGTGCACCCATTGTGGGAGCAGTGCTGGAAGGAGCAGAAGAACAAAAGGGAGCAGAGATGTTTTGGAATGGATGAGGTAAAGTTTGGAACACAGACGCAGGAAAACCAAGATTCCCAATTACTGTGAGTTGTGTGCTATTCTGCTCCAGTAGGAGCCTTCCTCTAAAGCTGGTCAGTACATCTGCACTGCTCACACTTAGACCTGCAGCTTTCCAGGCTTGACTCAAAGCAGGTAGCCACCAGAACACCTCTTCTGGCTGATGCCAGATGGTGATACCAGGACGAACTTTGCAGCAGCTCTCCAGCTGTGGATGCCAGATGGTGCTTCTTGAACAAAAACAAAGTCAACTTTTTGTTGGCTCAGCAAGCTTCCACCAACTCAGCTGCTATCACAAAAGCAGGAAGGTGATATCACAACAACTCATTCATTTCACACTATATGTTTCACAGAAGCTTTATTAGTACATTTTTAATGGAGATGCACAAACACTTGATGGCTAAGTATAACTTTGTGGCCACATGAACAAACTTTTCCTCACATACCTCAGATCTGTTGGTATGACAGAAGACAACATGGACAACATGTCTGGTGGCAGCTCTTTTGGCTTGTTTTTTGCCCTACACTGATGTGTTCCTGTGAAATCCAGTCAGTGATAAACCCCTAGGGTTGAACTACTAGCATTTTACATCCTCCCATGCATGCAAACAGATATGCACTGTTCTTATCTCATGGGCTATGGTAGCAAGAGACAAGGGACAGTGTGTCCATCTGTCCATCATGGATGAAGGTGGGGAGAACTCCAGGACAATGCAGAGATTAAAGGAACTTCTCCCAAGAAGTTAAGAGAGTGCCTTAACAGTTAAGCGAAACACATCCAAAGTTAGTTCAGCCTTTTGGCTGATATTTTGCTACAACATGGATGATGGAAATCAGCATTTTACTTTCTTCAATAAACACCACCGTGTAAAAGCACTGTTCAGAGTTTTATGCTATTACTGTCTGGAGTGTTGGTTTTTATGGTGCCATATGCATTTGTGGTATGGACAAGTTACAGTTGCTGTGGGAATGTTAGTAATGAAATTTTTGAGTTCTCAGTGCTCAAAAATCTCAACTGAGTTATAAAGGAGGCTTGTTTGCATTTCATTTCCTTAGTTAAACACAGAAAAATAATTCCCACAACCTTTTGTGGCAAAATTTGCCGAACTAACACCCCTTCATGTTAAAGATCTGCTTGATTTTTTTTCCCCAACATAGATCTCATGTATAACTCTTTCCTACAATGACAGCAAAATGATTTTGAGTAGGTCTGGGAAATGCAGTGCCCTTTCCTGCCACTGTTACCTTCCCATTGTTTCAATGTGAGTCCTGGAAATGTAAAATTGTGTTTAGGGTACAGAGGGAGAGTCCTGAAACCTGGGATTTATTTCTGGTCTCAGACAACCTTGAGCAGCTCCCCTGATCTGTGTGTTTTTGATGTCGTTTCTTTTGTTTGTTTGTTTTGATTTGACAATCTGTCAAAAGAAACTTTTGCTGTCTATACATTCCCCTCTCCCCACTCCCAGGTTTACTCAGTAAGGAGTCTAGAATGCTATTGGAAACCTGGATGAAGTTGAGGTAGGAGTTAGAAAACTCCAGGTTAGTATTTTTTCTATCAAGTCTGCTTGGGGAATTACAAAGGAGATTTTTTTCCCTAGAAAAGTATCACAATTTTATGTTTTAAAGTGCTGGTTCCCCCAGCTTGTCTCCCCTTCCCCTTTTCTACAAGTGTACATTGCCTGACATTCATCAGCATCCTCCTCTTGTTCAGTGGGACAGTCCAATATCCGCAGCATGTACATCAGTAAAAGGTTTCGTGCTGTTATCTGTGCACTGAGATTGAGCAGTATCTTATGGGTGTTTCTGCAGTACTCATAACAGTAAATGGGAGGGAAGTTTACTGTTATCACATCCCAATGTTGTTTTGTTTCTCTGAGAAATCTTCTCTTTGGAGAAGATTTTTGGAAAGTTTCTGATACTTTCAGTTCAGATCTTCCCTCCTCAATTAAAATTAGCTCTTAATTTCCATTATTAATCTCTGTTTGTCAGGAAAGGAATAAGGTACAGGGTCGGAAGACCTAAAGACAGCCACATATCTCCAAGAAAATAGTTCATTTTTTCCCTAACAAGGGAATAGCTGCTGTAGCAGAAGATGACCACAGTATAACCGGGGTAGCTTTTTCAAGTTAGTCTGCTTTCCCTCTGGACCTCCTTCCACAAAGCAGATGACAACAAAGGACTTAACTGCAGGCAATGTCCCATTTAGAAAGGCACTTTGAGGATCCCTCCGTATTTGAAAGCAACCTCAATAGGAACTGTAGGCTAAAGGGTGTCTAATAAACTGTATGTTAGAGGCTAGGTACACATATGGCAGGAGTGCATTTGCAGCAAAACCAAGGTATTTGTAGAGCTTGCAATCACAACAAAAAAAATGTTATTTTGCACTCAGAAGAGACAAAAGGTTGTGTTCCTGCTTTTGATACATTTCTAGATCGCATGTGCAAAATGCATAATCACACTACTGCTTTCCAGTCTATTAAAACTGCAGTCAGGCCAGGTCACTATAATATAAAGTGCATGTGAAGAGGTGAGATGGGCACTTGACATTCAAGATACAGGCATATGAATAGGAAAAGACAGAAAATATATGAGGATTGATAAGAGACGGAGGGAAAAGGGCATAGTCTGAAGTTAGCTGAGGAAGTGAAACAGATGAAAACAGGAAAAGACAAAACAATCAAAGAAGAAAAGAAAGTATAAAGAGCAGAGATTCAGAATAATGGATAAGACAGCTTACAATAAAATTGATTAATGAATTGCATGGCCATTATCAATGACTAAAAATGGATGATATTGAGCACAGGAGTCTCCAGTCTGCATTCCTTTATGGATCCTGGCATTTCAGAAACCTGAACGTGTTGACGAGATTGGATGGGGAACTGTGGATAACAGGTAACTCCACTACTCCAGGTCTATCTACCCCAAAGTTTGTGCATTAATCACCAATCTTGGAATCAGGAAATAATGTGGTTTTGAGAGAAAGAAGAGGCAGGGCTTGTGTGTGAATGAAGGGTTTGGATGGAGCAGTCTACGAAGAAAGAAGAGATGGTCTAATGTGCGTAAAAAGGTGATGGAAATACTTTATCTTTCATCATCATTTTCCAACTCATATATCCCATAGCACTCTACAGAGATGTAGTTGTTGACTGCAGAACCGATCTGAAGTTGATTTAAGTAAAGAATATATATTCAGTTGATATTTGTTCTACTCCCAATTAAAAGAGTACTTAAATTTAATAGCCTGGGACTAATTCTTAACATCATTGACAATGCCTATGTTTATTTAAATATACATCTTCATATATATCTTATTTTTTCATTTGCTGAAAACAGAGTGATCAAAAAGGGAGAGGGATGATTGCTCTAGGTTATGTAACCAGGACTGGTTTCTGAAAATGTCAGCAACTTGCTTTATACATAAATCTGCGTTTGAGAAAAATCAACACAGTCTAAATAAGAAAAAGAGAGAATAATAAATTCTGATTGAATTACACTATGAATAGCATTGATTAAATGGAAAAGGACAGTGTGTCCCATTTCTCTGCTCCTAGTTCTTGAAGAATTCTTGTTTCCTAACTGTGAATCAGATGTTATTCTAATTATTCCCAACAAAGTCTTATCCTGGACAATGTTAACCTTTCAGTTCAGAGAATACTAATTCTCTGTTTCAAATGTCATCTGAATTCCTAAATTTCTAACTTTTCAAGGTTCCAATTACTTCTGTCCTAGTGGACTAACTTCATAAATGAGACTTACATGCTTGATTACAACAGTGAAATTTTCTTCAGTCAAGAAGATCCTTAACTGGTATAGCTTTGGAAGTGTGGTGACAGCTCTGCCAGTCCTGAATCTGACCCATACAGTCCCAGTGGCTTACAAATTCTCTGCAAAGTCACTGTCAACTGTGTTACCTTAATACCTTGCAGAATGGCGTAGCAACTGGGAAGAATGAGTTTTAAACTGACTTTATAATCTACTTTTTTGGCTGGTTTTCTTTGACTCCTGAAAAATCACAGAATAAGTCACTAAAATGCTGTTACATCTGAAGATGGAGCATAAATAAAGCTTTTATTCAATCCCACCCTCTCCCTCAAATTTAATGATTCATATAAAATGAAACAACATCCAAACCACCCCCAACTTGTTTTTGTTTCTGCAAAACCAAAACCTGAGTGATGAGGTTTTGCAAAATTCAAACCCAAACCACTCCAGTTTGTCCATTATAGACATGAGACTAAACTCAGAAACTTTTATCTGGGCTCTTTATCCCCTCTGGACTTTGGTGGTTTGGCTAAAAATGGAACATAGATTTAAACCATTCCTGATTTGGGTTGTGCAAATCATAACTTGACTAATGTAGTTCTTCAAAACCAAAACCATAACATGGCCTTCTTGTTCCATCCCTAATTAAATTAAATACTTTTTGTCCAGAGCATTATGGAGACCAAAATGTACAGACGAATATTATCAGCATAACACAACCTTTTATTTTATTCATTCCCAAAGGGTCTGATCCTGAAATCACAAAACCTTCTCTCCTCATCAGACCATACTTGTGGGCATTTGAAGACAGACTTCTGCTTTGAAGAGGGCTGTTGCTGCTTTCATTTAAAATACGGGAACTTTCATGGCGGTTCATTGAATCCAAATGTACCATTTCTCACTTGTATTTTCTGGGTACTTTGTTATTCCATGTACGTACAGGTTATCAGATGTCTCCTATTGCAGAAGGAGCTGAAGAAGAGCATAATTGTCCATGACACTTTTAACAGAAATAGGCTGTTTGTTTTTTTCTTCAGTATTTTTCAGCCCTCAAACATCAAGAAGTCTGGTTCTATGAAGACAGGGCTCTTTATATGGCATTTTCTGGCATCTCTGATAGACTCTACCATGTTTTTGCTTTTCTTAAGAGGGTGACTCCCTGCATAAAAGTGTCTGATACAGTTCCTGGAGTAGTCTATCAAACCTTCTTGTGTAAGGGGATAGCAAGTTCTCTAAGGACTTTCTGCTGAACCTTGGTATACACTAGATTTCTGCTTGCGATGGCATGCTTTCTTAGCTTTGGCACAGTTCCTTGACTCCTTTGCTGCCACAAACAGGGCCCAAAGGCAGCACTCTCTGACCTCTCAACTGTCTGTAGACTACTTTAAAAAGAAAAACAATTCTCCTGGCAGTAGGATTTAAGGCAGTATCATGCACTTTGCCTCTCCAGCATAATGTTTTAGGGGGCCTGCAAATAGAGACATGCCTGAAAACCACCATCAGCATTCACAGACAGCTCTCCTGGAGATCTGGGAAGGGAGATCAGTGCCTCGGAGAAGCCAGCTCCACCCTGGCTCCCTGTGGAGTCAGCTCTCTCCTGCCTGAAGACCTGCTGTTTTCCCAGTAGTTATGCTAACAGAATAGTAATCCTTTTGTTAGGTTTGTGGGACACTTGCATGTTAGATTTAACCTAATGCTTCATTTTATTTATTTAGCTGCATGTTTCTGATGTTTTTCTTGTTTGCTACAGATAAACTGTTGATACTTCTGTTTTTCTGCTGCCAGCAACCTCTGCTGATTTTTTGTTTTTATTCACATATAGATTTCAATAGGCCATTCTGAAGGCATAATGCAAAGGAAAGCTTTTTGAAAACAACATTCACAGACTAATAAACTCCACTCTTTACATACTAAAACCTGTGACCTATCCATAATAGTTTTCCCCGTTTACTCCGAGTGCTAAGACCTGTATCATTTCTGTGCAGCTACAAGTTGCTTGGAGGAGAAACAGCCCCAGAACTGGAGCAAGCTGCACGCTTAACCAGATAGCTGGCACAATTACAGTTATACGACAAGTCAGCTTAGACTAAGACATTAAATGAAACTCAAAGCCCAGTGTCTTTTCTGCCTTGAGCAATGACTTTTATCCAGTATGTTCTCTTAAAAAGAAACAGGCTAAAAGCAAAGGACAAAAAAGTACTCCTAAAGTTAAAAAATGAAACCCAAGCCAGCAGTGCCTCCTTGCACTGCCTGTGAGCTCCAGAGAAGAGATGTTGTGGGTTTGTTCTCTCATCCACATTTCTGGACAGGAGGAAAAAGGAGAGTTTTGTTTCATGAGAAGAAAGAAGGATCTTCTTATTTCTCCTCTTCAAAGTTAGGAAGGAAGAGGCAGTCATGTTAGGAGTAGGGGAATGGAGGGAGATCATAAGAGAGAGTTGTGCCTTCCCTTTGTCATTATGGACTCCCTTCAGAAAATCTCACCACTTAGTTGTTAAAACAGATAAAATTTCTTTCCTTTGCCTTGTATCTTCCAGTTGACCCAGAACATCTCACTCCCAGACTTCCTTTAGTATAACCAAAATACATTGCTCTGCAGTGCTCCCACCTGTTGGACAGTTTGCAGAGCTGGGGTGGAAGAGTAAATGTGCATGCCTTATGTCTGGGTCTCTGCAGTACTGCACATCTGGGTAATATTAAACAAAGCTGGGGCGGGAAGTTCCAGTATAACAAATCATATGAGCCATAAGAGCTCAACTTAGGTCCTGTGCATGTGTTTTCAAAGCTAATTTGAAGCAAACCTTTTCAGACTCATACTTCAGTGATCTTTTGTCTTGTCTAGAAATTATATAACTCCATTGCTTTTCATCCTTAGAACCATGCTATTACTTGGCTTATCCTATTCAGGCTCCCCAAACAAAACTATGGTTAGCAATTCAGATATTTCCCAAACAGAACAACTACCATTGTACAGGTTTTTGTCAGGATGTTGCTAAAAATTTGCCCTGGTGCAGAGCCAGACCCAGCCCTAAAAGCTTATGGAGGCAGAAAAACCCTTGTATGGGCCTTTACAAGTCCCCTTTGGTTGGGTTGATTTAGAACAGGCTGGGGAACATTTTTCCACTCCAATGGCCTCCATTTCTTATCAATATCAAACTAAGCTCCAAAGGAAACCCTGTGAACGTGACCTGCAAGAAGGGCTGCATGCCCTCCCTACCTTCAGCTCTCTTGGTGTTGCGTGTAGATATGATCAGTGAAGAGAGAAATGAAGTATCGCTTGCAAGGGCATGGGGAAGAGGACAACTGTCCTGAGGGTCCAGAGAAGAGCAGCTTTAGAGTTTGGATGTTGTTTTTTTCCAGTGAAAGAGGGTTAAAAAAAAAGGAGGTAGTAAGAAGATACTTGTGAGAAAACTCCCCTCTGAAGACAGCAGCTTTGGAAGTATTTTCAAGAAATTCAGTCTTCAGGTCTGCTTACTGCATTTGATTGAGTGGCACTGTAGAGCTGCAGTCCCAAAAGATGTTAAAGTGTTCCTTCTGAGAAGGGTTAGCCTTCCTCTCTGCCATGAAAAACAGGTTTCCCAAAATCACATGTAGAACATTTGAGGCAGAACTGGCTTGAGCTATAAAGTTAATAGCATGTCTATAAATAAATGAATTATCATCAAACTTTCTGGTGGATCTCTTAAAATATTTATTTTTTAGGGGCAAGTTGGGTAATAGGTTTTCCTCAAGTCTTCAAGTTTTAGTGGGCAACAAAGAATGCAGAGTGGAAGCTGCTTACCAGATGTTCCACAGCCTGGAGAGATAAAAGGAGGTTGTTTTTACAAGTAAAAACAGTGGCATGGTAGCTTACATGGTGTAAAATACATATTTTTATTAAGTCATTGTGCAGTTGGAAAAATAGTTTTTCATATTTCCCAGTAATAATCTGCCTCAGCTATTTATTATTATTATTATTATTATTATTATTATGCTATTTCTGACTACTTCTTTGTAACTTTACAGCTCTGGCAAACATTAAGTTTTTTTTTTATTTAAAAAAAACCTTGATTTTATTGCTTTAGTAATTCAGAATAGTGTAATCTTTTGAAACTTAAGATACACCTAACAAAGCTAATCTCATTAATAGAGAGAAAAATATCCGAACACTTTCAAGTTATTAAAAAGATTGGGAAATTGTTTACTGCAGAAGACATACCCAGAGACAACAGAGGATTCAGTTCTGAACTACTGTAAGCGATCCTGACTACGCACTTTACTAATGGTGTTGTAAAGGTTGACTACAATTTTTTGAGTCAAATGATTAGAACAATTTGAGTGAAAGTCTTTAAATCAGCAGAACAGCAAGATTGTAGACTCTTCTCATAGGATGTACCATCTTTTAAAAAATGTTCCATACTTTTTCACCTGAAGTGAAAGCTTTGAAGTCTTGTCTCAGTTTTTAGATGGTAAATATGGAACACTGAAAAAGCAGAGAAAATGCTCTCATCAGTGGCAGATTGGAGCTCCTATTTTCTCCTGTCTCCAGGAGACTCTTTTTGAGTTTATAGGTTCAGCTTGGTTGTATGCGCTTCTCTGTGTGCTGTTAGTCCCTTTATAGTTTTTTGCTATTAAAAAAAAAAAAACACCAAAAACCCTAGAGAAGAAGAGTTACAATATCTATTTTTTCTGTCACTTCCCCACCACTCACTGGACGAATATTTTTTAACAACGTTACATAATCAGGATTCCTAAACTCGTCTCTATTCAAAGAGGTTCTGTCCTACGATAGCTTTTCAAAATTGCAGGTGACCGCGGAGTGAAGGAGGATGTGAAATCTTTGCCATCATCCTGCAGAGGATGGATGAGGGGACCCTGAGCAGACATAAAATGGTAAGATTTTGATTTCGTCTTTAACAATTCAGATAAGCTATTTGCTTTTATTATGCTCTGGACTCTGGTGATAGAAGCCATAGTTAGATGAATTGATTTGCAGTAACTTAAATGCTTTTGTCTGCAAGATACAGGGTGTTTACAGAGTTGAAACTGAATATGGCAGAATGATGCCCGAGCACTTCTGAAAATTCTTTGCTGTTTTGATTGTGATCAGGAGTAAAAGCACAGGCCCTGTGATGCTATTAAAAATCCTGGTCTGCGTGAATTCTCAGAAAACAGGTGGTAAAAGCCACTTCCCAAAGATCTGTAATCTCATGCAGTGAATACGGTGGCTTGGATAGGACTAGCTTTGAGAATTAAACAAAGCTGAATCTGAAAAGTAGCCTGTTGCTGGTTCTGTGAATTTAAGTGATATTAAAAGTAGCAGGTCCTTGTAGGCTTCATTACATCTAACAAAAATTATTGAAATGCCCTGAGTCAGAAAAGTTATTCTGATTTGAACATGGCACAGTGTAGTGGAAATGCAAAGTCAGGGCTTGAAGCAGTGATTGAGCACCTGGTGGGAAGGCAAGGCCAACCTAGGGAAGCTCAGCTGCATGCAATGCACCTGAGTGACCAGACCTCATTTAAGGGCTGGCAGTGGAGGTAGGAGTTTTTTGCTGGAGATTCCTGCCTACCTGAGGCCTCCGGGAGGTAAGCAATTTTTCTTCTTTTACTTCTGTATCTATGGCTGTTTTGTTTAGGCTTGTCCTCTTTTGCTGCAGCCTAGGGCTTTGCCACCCTGCTATTACTCCTGTACTCTCCATCACATTATCACATTATGTAAATATGTTTATTTTTTTTAGGTGAGAAAGTTTTATGTGTGATTTATGCTAATTTAAGATAAGGTAATTCATTTTAATGTTTGATGGGACCATTTTAAGAGCACTGTTAAATTTAAGACCCATGAATTTGAAAATTAAAGCTCTAGCTCCTAAACTCAAACTTATGGGCCTATACTTTGCAGTTCTGTCAATGCTTAATTTGTGATATTCAGGTCTTAGTGCTTTCTTTCACTTTTAAAATCCAAAGTGGTCTCAGCAATTAGTGTGAGTAAAAATATCTTATATATTACTTAGAAAGATCACAGAATTATATAATCTTTTAAAGATTGAATAGTCAAAACATAAGATGCTTACAGGGATACTTCTTCCTTTCTCCCCACTATTTAAGGAAAAGAAGGTTACTTAAAGGTCGCAGTACTTAAAAAAAAAAAAAATCATGGAAGAAAAGTGTAGTTCCTTTCAAGAAGACTTGAGACTAGGAGGGAGGATTTCATACAGTGGGGAAAAAAAGTCATCTTGTTGAAAGGTAAATTCATGTGTATTTTTCACAGTTGTTTAAATAGGAACCAAAGAAACATTAACCAACAGTGGAAGATAAAAGTAAAAAGATTAGGGACATTTTTAACATAAATACCAATTTGAGTGTTATTTTATATTTCAGCTAGAAAAAAAATAAGCAGTAAAAGAATTGTGTTTGCAGTTTGAGATATCTATAAATAGCATTACTTTCAGTCCCTGACATTCTGTGATTAGAGAATACGTATTGGATTTGAAATTGCATATTAAATGATTTGAGGGGGAGACAGTTTGTTAACATGTGATTCACTAGGAGCATCATGCTTTAGAAGCCTTTCATTCTTCAGTTGTTGGTTTTCCCAGAGTACGGCACAATCAGTTCTGTGCAGAGTCCTGTGAATAGTGTCATATGTACAGCAGTAAGTTCTGTAGTAGTAATAGTTGACATGTGGTGTAATGTGCTTCATTATTTTTCTGACTATTCCTTTGAAATAAGCCCTTTAGCTCTGCTTCTTCTTCTCTGCTGTGAAAGATGGATTCATTTTGCATTAGGAATTGAGTGAGGAAAGTCCCAGTATGCAGAACAATGCACTTTACTATGTAAGCAACTCCCAATAGCTTTGAGCTGAAAGTCTCACCTCTTTTTGAATGCCCTTCTGCCAAAAACATTTAGGGAGATTGTGTTTGGGTCCGAGCCTGGATTGAAGATTCACTGGAGAGAGGCCTGAAAGTTCTGAAAGACCACAGAGGATGTCAGAGCTCCAGCAGTGAGATCTTCCTCTACAAGGGTAAGATTTAGGTAATTTCAGCGGTGTGTGGAGACAGGACAAGGGGTAATGGCCAGAAACTGCAGCATAGGAAGTTCTGCACAAATGTGCGCAAGAACTTCTTTACGGTGAGGGTGACAGAGCACTGGAACAGGCTGCCCAGGGAGGTTGCGGAGTCTCCTTCTCTGGAGATATTCAAGACCCGCCTGGATGCCTA
>JAOWBP010014451.1:0-24309 GCA_028571105.1 Tragopan temminckii | reverse complement strand
AAGGGGTGGAGCCTGACTCCACCTCTTCTAGACCCATTTAAGAGCTGACTACCAGGGGGGAAGGATCTCTTCTGGAGGTTCCCAGCAAGCCCAGGATACAGGTGAGCGCTTTATCTTTTCTTTGCTCCAGTTTAATAACAGCCTAGCTGAGCTCTTTAGTATTTATAATATCTATATATCCATTGATTGTACAAACACCCTTGAAAAACTTTGAGTGCTATACCTTACATACAGAGGTAAATAATTATTTTTCTGTGTTTATGTATGAGCATTTGCATTTTCTTGGGAAATTTCCCTTAAATATTTAATGTTTGCCCTTCTAAATTACCTGTGGAAAAATCTTGCTTTTTTTTTTCTTTTTTTTCTTCCATCTGTTGGATGGATGACAGGGAATGAAATATGTCTTTCAAGGCAGATTACTCTTTTATGGCTAAAAAGTCTGTTTCTGGGAGAATTTTGAAAAGATTCTGTACTATACTTTGGACTTATTCTTCAGTGTAAAGAAGGCATTACTGTGCAATAGCAGCATTTCAGGTTCTCTTACTTAATCTTTCACAGTGCACTAAGCTGCACACACTGCCCAGACCCTTCCAAGAATAGAATGCAATCTTATGCAACAAGCCCTTTGATTTGGTGGAAGATGTAGATGGCTTTAGATGCCTCGTAATTTATGGTCCAAAATTAGTTTTATTTCTTTCATTTTTACATTAGTGTCAATTTCATAAACAGTTTCAAAAGATTTTCTTAGTTTTAATATAATCCTGTTATGCAAAGTTAAAGGAACATCATAGCAGTCAATACGTATATCTTGGAGTTCCTTCTGCTGGCAGCTACTGGATTGTATCTGATGTTCTCCCTAAGATATTCCTGCCTTCTTTCTTCTTTTAAGGCACTAACAAAGCAACATTTTGGTAACATCAGTACTTAAAGAAAACGATGACACAAATATCTCTAGGGTCCTTTTCTGGTTACGTAACACAGCCTCGGTGAAACATTTAGCTGTTCATTTATGATGGGATTCACTGACCTTCATCTTAAACCTCAGAACTTAGGCATTTATCCTCTGCCAGTTATTAGGGTCCATTAACAGTCAATGGGAAGAGACAAGCCTTCCAGAGTGTGATTTATTTCATCCTAGAACAGACGTTTAAGATACAGGAGATGAATTGCGCTGTGGAGGTCCTATCTCTCCTAGATGACTAGAGCAGTCTGAAGTCATTTGTTCCTAGGATCTGTACAACAGGACCACAAAGTATGCTGTCATTAATTTCAGAATAAAGGAATCATTGAAAATGATGTGTCTAGGGTGAGCAGAAAGTATAGTCAGGCTTTTCAAATCATACACAAGGAAAATTTGAACTGTAGTCAATGAGGTACTTCAGAAAATGGCAACTGGAATCTAATTCTGAGGGCAGACAATGGTGGGGAGAGCTCAGTGCTGAGCTGACAGAAGTTCAGCCTTTGGCTGTTAGGAGCAGTTTCTTCTTTCTGATAGCTTTAATTTTAGACTTTATATCCTGAAGAGAGTCAGTTAATTTTTGTACTTCCCTCAGTCACAGCTCATTTAGGAAAACCTCCACAGAACTGCAGAACTAGAAAATGCAGACAATACTCTGAGAAATTGAAACCTTCAGCTGTCCTCTTGGCATAATCACCACTTTTTAACCACCATTTCAGGAGAACCATCCGGAATGGTGCAGAATAAGAGGTGACTGCAAAGGCAAATGCCCCTTTTTGTGCTCTCTTTGCTTAACTGCTCAGTTTCTCATTTGCTCAGAGACCTAAAAAAGAGAAGAAACTGAAAGTAAGAGGCCAGGAAGAGGACTGTGGGTCAATGCTGAGGCACAGTGGGACTACTGAACATCACAGACAGAAGAGCTTTTCCCAGGCACAGAGAGTGGAAACCCTGTTAGCTGAGCTAAGGGAAACAGGGCTTCCTTCAGCAGAGACCTCCCATGCACAGATGGCCACCAAGGCTTTGGACGCTCAAGGGACGTTGGCAGCCATTTCCCTGGGACAGATGAAGAGCAGTGTGAGAAAGGTAGAAGAGTAAACAGTATCTGAAAGAGGAACAAGTACTATTTGGTACCAGTTAGCATTGGTACACTTGTTGATTTTTATTAACCCATTTAACTTTGGTTGAATCATATCACTTTAAGAAGAATGTTAGAAGAGTAGAAAGAGTAGAAATGTTTTGTACTGCACAAAAATTACATTATTTATTCATGAAAGAGTATATCTCTCAATTTGTTGTAATCTGATCATCAGATCAAAACATTGCCAATGAATTTGCTTGAGGTGAGAGGTTTTTCTAGAAGCCATACAAATATCTATTTTCTGTTCTTGAGGCAGAAGACTTCTTTAGATCTTTGATGCTGGCTTTAGCACAGTAAAAAGTATTGATACTTTACCAACTTTATGATTTCAAACATGGGAATGATAAAAGAAAAAGCTGTGAAGTATCTCTAAAGATGAAAGAAGTTCCAGTCAATAAAGCAATCTCTTATCAGGCCTAAACCATCTCCAAGAGCAACATTCAACTCTGTAACATCCAACATGACTGTAACAGTCATGTAGAAACAAAGTGGCATACAACTAAACCCCATACTATCCCTGCATTACTCAAGGTAATGGAAATCCCGGGATGTGCATATTCCACATGGATGGGAATAGATTATTTGTCTAAAAATTTCTGCAGCTGAAGCACATTCATAAGAGAACTGGTCCTGTCCTGCTCTGTTTACAGTCTAGTTGTGTTTGCAGTGCTTCAGAGAAGGCTGAGCTGAATTCATTTTTTCTTAGAGCAACTGTGCTGAACCATTAGGATGACCTTGAGTTCCTAAATGTACACAGCAAGTATAAGTGAGGGGTGGAAACTATTTGACCCATATATTAACATTTACATTGTGGATGTATTTGTCCAAGCTAGTCACAAGTCTCATTTTACAGTCAATATAGAGAAACAATGATTTTATACAGGCTGAGAGATATCAAACATGCCCTGATTCCACTGAAACTGACCATTGTAATGGTCACCTATATTAAATCAGAGGTCTCTCCTTTTCCCCCCCCCTTGTAGCTACTCAAAACCTGCAGGACAAGGACACAACTTTTGGCCTGTTGATGTGTCCCAGAACCTTCTCTATCATCAGTGCAAAGAAGCTAGAAACCTCCATTAGCAACCTCTGTGGTGATAGCAGTTATCTGGATAATACTGGAACCTGAGTTGAAAACAGGAGAGGTTCTGGCTTGGCTACTGTATTCTAGTGAATTTTGCTGAAATGTAGGCCTTAAGGTATAAATATAAATTAGAAAAAGCTATCCTGAGATTGATTTGGCTTTCTATGAGAGCCAAAGAGGCCATGTGTTCCCTAGAGACTGCTGAGTTTTTTTGAACTGTGCTAAAGTAGGACTGCAAGCAGCACCTTTACAAGCAGTGAGCTGTGGTACACTTCAGGAATACTCTGAACGAATAATCAGCCTCTAAATCATTCTATGATTCTATTCTGTTTCCCTTCGTTAGCAGACCTCAAGCACGAGGAAGGCAGAGTCTGGAATCCTCTGTGTTTTCTTGCTTTCAGAAAAGCCCTAGAAGAGCGTTGCCAGCTGAAGTCTAAACAAAAAGCTGCTATACTTTCCTTTGAATGAAATCTCCCATGTCAATGAAAAATCTGTGCTTTTATCAGTTCTGCAGAGAAAATAAAACCATGGATGGAACTACCAGGATCTTGTTTTTAATATTTAAATGCTATCATTAAAACTCATTGTATTGCTACCCAACAAATCTTCATGACAACTGCTCCAATTCAAACACTTTGATTGTGAAGAAATGTGAAAACAAGGAGCAGAAATGAATCAAGATGCTGAAAACTCTCATAAAAAGTCTTTTTAAAAACCACTACCCCTGGGCTTTAACCTATGCCCATTTTTCAATATAAAAATACCACTTGATCTCAATAGAACGGGAATAACCCATAAACCAATCTTCAGATCTGAATGAAAACACAAACCACTGCATATTTTCAACTTTAGACCTATTGTAAGGCCATTGCAGAGTATCTGATAATGGCATTTATGTTTATAGAGTCCATTGTTTTTCCTGTGCTGCAAACTTTCCATTTTTGACAGCCCTGTTTCCTGTTTCCCATTATGGAAGTCTCCAAAGGGGGTTTCCTTCTGTTTTTCTTATGGTCAAAAGGAATTTCATAAGTACAAGTCAAGTTTCTTTTCAGTACTACACGTGCAGAATGGAATCTGAAAGCTCCCAGTGTAATCATCTCCAGCATGTACATAGTTAGTGTTACACATAATCCACATCTGGGTCACAAAATCTCTGAAATGCTTCCAGGAATATTTAGACAGCCATAATGCAACACATTGCTGTATAAGGGAGAAATAGAGCTAACCCCAATGCCAGGGTTATAGCTTTTGAGAAACACAGCAGCTCCCCTTCAGAACTTTGTAGCTCACCTTCTGGGTCCTGACTCTGCCATCAGTTTGAGTAGCACTAATATTTTCCTTTCCACTCGAGCCCATAGACACATCTGAAAACAGTTTACATCCCAACATGCCTTATGCTGCTGATGTTTAAGACTAAACTGTGTATAAAACTCAGTGCATATGTAACCCATATATTTTAATACAGGAGACTGTCTTGGCACCTTTTTCTGCTATAATCAGCTCAGAACCCCAGGAGATAAAATATGGTTGAAACCAAACTAGCAGGCAGTCTGCAGTACAGTATTCATTTCAGAGTTAAAACACATTTCAAGATTAGATCTGGGCTTGGCACTATGCTGCAGTGCTGCCTTGTGTGTGATATAGTATCTATAAACTACTTTTTAACCACCGCTTATGGCACAGAACCCATGCTTTATGAAGCCCTTACATTTTCTTTTTAGCAAACTTTATTGTGGATTAAGGATGATGCTTCAAGGAAAACAACAACAGGCATTACCTGTAACCATCAATCATAGTAGTTACTGTTGTACTTTCTTAACTAATTTTTAGGCAAGTAAAGATAAGAAAGGTGGTTCTTATTTTGTCTCTTCTTCATGCAGGTCTGGGGCTCTTCCTCAAGTGATTTGTGCCAAAAAAAAAAAAGAATTCTTTTTATTTTTTCAGTCCCCAAAAGTGATCTAATCAGAAAAGATTATCTGGATCGATGTTAATCTGCTCTGTCTTGCCACTGCTTTTGAATTTTTTTCATTGCAGACTTGCTTTCTGAATTGCTTTTACTATGTATGATTCTGATTTTCTTTCACTCATATAGGCCGATTAGTGAGAGGATGTTCCTGTGTGTCCCTGTGCAGGATCTCCTCTGAGATTTTTCGGCAAAAGTGATTCAATGTATGGCCAATAGGCACTGTGTTTAATGAGCAAAGGCAAAAACACTGATTCACAGTTCATCCATATTGACCTCTATTGTTTAGAGATTCCTACAATAGCCTCTGAAGAGTGAAGACATGGCCCTTAGAGGGGGCTGTAAAAGAATCTAAGTATCCAAGATGAGATATCTTCCTTGTAGTTTGGTAAAGACGGGTGAACTGAATCTAAACCGTGCTCCATTCCATGTTATTATACCATTTATTCTCTCAATTTTTCTTGCCATTTGTATACCAAATAGTGTGAATGCTTCTTGGGGAGAGGGGGGGAAGATGGAGAAAGCCTTTCAGAGGTTTCTCTCTCCCTCTGCAGTGAGAAGATACTCTGTGATACCAGAGGTAGTGCTTTGTATCATAGTGGCTTGGATGGAGTAGAGGTGATGTCACTGTTTACTTATTTATTTTGCTTTGTGTGTGCCCCTGACACTGACTACTCATCCAGCAGACACACTTTCAGAATCTTTTCTTTTCTGAATCTCTTCTTTTCCCCCTTCCTTTGTGTAAAGGATATGTACTGGCTTTGTGGAATCCCTGTAGCAAGTTGTGAATGATGTATGAACTGAAAAATCTTTGCCTGGTACACAGTAGGAATACAGAAAGTGCTGTGCAGTCACTGCTGTGCTATGCTTTTTTCTATATATACAGACTCACAGTAGTCATCTCATATTCATTTTGACAAGCCCTTTATGTCCAGACACCTTGGGATGGGATGGCTTGTGTACCATTGGCCTGTGCTGGAATATATATCAGAGAGATTTTTGTGCATAATTGTTCCCTGTGCTGTGCTTAAAAGAAAATGGTGCCTTTTGCTTTTGCTAATATGCCAGCCTGAGGTTCCTCAGTTGAAATTTCAGGCAGCAAGCATACCTGGGAAGCATTGCTAAGATATCTGCATTTTTGCAATTGTGTTCTCAGAGAGGGACTTAAATCCGAGACACTGAGCTATGAAACTTGAGGACATACTCCTTTTTCTAATTGGCATGAACCCTGGATATTCTGTTTATAGCCTATTGTGAACTGAATCATTTTGTTTCCTTCGGATATCCAGACCAGCTTAGATGTGGAAAGAGTGCAGAATACAGAGTAGAAATGCAAGTTCAAATCATAGAGGAAGATTTTTTCTTCTATTTTAATGGCTACAAGATTCATACTCCTCCTCAGATACCTATTGAGAACTTAGATTTTTTATTTTCCATGCTGACATACCTGAAAGAGATGGCTTTGCACTGAAGTATTTCTGCAAGACATGTATTCCAAAGGAAATCTTATTTGATTTCCCTTGACTATACAAGGATGTCTTCCTAATGTGATGGTTGACTGTTTTTCCCTCTGTGGTCACATTATCAGTTGGTCGAACCTGTTGTTTGAATCCTCCTCACTGGAGAGATTTCATTTTTGTAAACATTGGCCAGTAAGGCTTCAAGGTAATTTTAGCCTTTCCCTCAGTGTAGCTTTCTCATTCATAATAAGTATTGAAGCTAAAGCAAAGACTCATTTTATTAAAAGAGGAGAACTTATGGAGAAGCAGAGGTGATTGACTAAAGCACAAGGATCTTGGCTTATGTTGAATAAATCACATCTCTGCTCTAAGCCTCAGCTTCCTAACTTAAAAATAGGGATAAAGCAGAAGCTCTTTAGTTTTGGAGACTAACTAGTGAACAGTACTGAACAGAAATTATGCACTTGTTTAAAATATGAGGAAAAAGAGAAGCAAACAGATAAGATCATGAAGGGAGAGAACAGACAAATAGGCAGGGGGATGCCTGGACTAATGAAGCTGATTCTGGAGCCTGTGAGCACATTGAAACTGTTATCTCATTACTGCAACCTTGGCAGAAGTAAATTGCACTGAGGCAACACTTCTGGACGTGATTTCAGTATAATTCCTTTCTTTGCACTGCAGAACCCTGACATGGTCCTGCCCTAACCTTTCTTTGAGTCAATTCTCCTGCTGGGGAAGTTAAACAGCAAAAAAGGTTTCTGCACTTTCTTGAATCCAGCAGAGAGGATCTAATGAGCCCTCCTGATCCTCCATGCTGCCAGGATGCACAGACAAAACGGCAGTGGCAACTTTGCCTGAGCCATGTACCTCACCAGACAGGGTAGCACACTCTGGCTCAGCTTCCAGATGTTACTGACAGCTTTGGGTACCTCAGGTCACCCTGACACAATGTGCTGTGCTGATAGCAGGCATTCAAGACCATATGGTTATAATGATATGTCTTACTGTACCTCTTTCTGATTTCATTTTGTACTGTATTATGCTGATAAAATAGTATACAATACTTCTACCAACAAGATAATTTAAATTTTGGTCATGATTAGCTTATAAATTGTTTCTGGATACCTGTACAATCAATGAATGTACAGATATTATAAATACTAAAGAGCTAGGCTATGCTGTTATTTTACTAGAACAAAAAAGATAAGATGCTCACCCGTATCCTAGGCTCGCTACGAATCTCCAAAAGAGATGATCTCCAGAAGAGATCCTTCCCCACTGGTAGTCAGCTCTTAAATGGGTCTAGAAGAGGTGGAGTCAGGCTCCACCCCTTCCGGCAGCACAGGTGAATTGCCTTCACCTGTGCTCCCATGGCTGACTCATTGCTCGCCCCAGGTGATCAATCAGAGGTTCAGGCTGTGACTCAGCAGTTCACCTACAATGCCTGAAGGAAACTGATGTAAAAATGTGTCTTAGATAAATGGAATGTTCAAGAAACTTACGGCTATTATTATCAAAATATGTTAAAATGGACTAGGAGCATATTGCCTGCATTTCATTAATGTTTTTGAGCTGTTCTCATCATTCTACTCTTTAAGAGTTTAAATCTAGTACATCCAAGTCTCTACCACTCAATTTTTATTCATATACTGAAAGAAGAAAGCAAGCTTTCTTATTTTTCTCTACTTGATCAGCTTGAATGAATGACTTGAATAAGTCCAAACACAGAAAAAAATTCACTGCAACTGTGGAGAAGATGCAGCTGGTAGAAGCAAACATTTTTCCAGGTGTTTAGTCACCGACTTCCTGCTCTTGAATGGTCAGACTCTTAAAATTTCAAGAATAAGTACATCCAGCTCAAGTATTATTTTTAATTTCACATGAAATGGCCTTCAGTTATTTCAATGACCTTAGACCTTCATATAGGTTAAGCTAATTCCAAACTTAATTCTAAATTATTTAAATATTTGTTATGAGTCAGTTTTTGGAACATTTAAATACAGATGCTTTCATTATTATTTCTGAGAACTAACTTTTGCACCCTTTGTTTTTGGAAAATGTTGATTCACTGTTCCTTACTTCTAAGTCGTATTGAGATAATACCATTTATTCTGTTACTTTTAATGTAAGAAGAGAAAAACTGTGACCACCAAATAAATATGGTGTGCTCACAAACCAGGGAGGTTGTACCCAGTATCACAGATATGTGCCTTGCACAGTCCAGCAGAACTTGCATGCAGCGTTCATGTTGGGAAGCTCTTCCTTGCACTAGTCTTCAATGATTACTTGCAGATATTTACTTTAGCACATGGCATATAGAACATTAAAAGGGTTTTGAAAATCTCTCAGTTTTTCAACTTCTGAAGGATTATTAACTTCAAAGTGTGAAGAAATGTCGGCCTTCTATGTTTGGAAATGCCAGCAGCCTTTGCATATCCCCACCGCAGTCCCAAGCAACCCCCAGCAGAGAGGAACGATTACTGCCTCAGTGGCGTAAGGATGGCTTTTGATCTCCTAACATATTGGAAATTACTTAAAGGTAAGCCATCTGCTAGCAGAGGAACAAAAATAGATTACATCACACCCTGCTAGAAAGATTGTGTTAAATCCTGTGTATCAAGGCTTTTAATAATTCTATATTAAGTCAGCTAATAGGATTAGGTACACATTTTCCTTAGGCTTTTTTCACCAACTATTAACAAAAAACTTTTTTTTTTGGTAGAGATTTGTAAAATTCATGCGACTTCCATTGTGAATAAAAGGAGTTCTTTCAGGAATTAAGCATCTCTTCAGATCACAATTTCTCCCCAAAAGCACTTCTAGTAGGAGAGCAGGATGATGCATGGGAAGTGGGAAGAACGCAACACTAATTTTTTGTTAACGTGGTAAGTATTAACTGCAAATGTCAGATTGCTCTGCTAGAATATTGTAACTACTTACATACGGTGCAGCCTATCCTTACAAGATTGTTGAAGACATTGTTAAAAGGCTTTAATTTTTCTGTTTTCTTATTTATTTAGTTATATATTTTTTAAAAGTAGACTGCTGATTAGGACAGGTGATTCAGACTATTTCTATTTAAACTTAAATTTGGCTAATATTT
Organism: Tragopan temminckii; assembly: GCA_028571105.1. Classification (NCBI taxonomy): domain Eukaryota; kingdom Metazoa; phylum Chordata; class Aves; order Galliformes; family Phasianidae; genus Tragopan; species Tragopan temminckii. The sequence goes on along the minus strand of JAOWBP010014451.1, from coordinate 14,600 downwards.
CTTATGATTAGTGGTGAAATACAATAGTCAGAGTAGTATGTTATTTTGAGCAAAAGGAATGCTTGTAAGACTGTTGTCTTACACCACTCACTTGTACATCCTTCTGGTTCCCGACAATCTGCAAATCATGGACTATAAGAGCTGGAACATATATCCAAGTCAGTGGGTTTAGTAGCTCTAAGTGGACATTTTCTTCCATTAATTTGTACAATTATTTTGTAAGAGCATTATATTTTTGGCTTCTGAGGTATCCTTTGGCAATGAATTTCACAATTGAAGTCCACGTTGATTGGTAGCTACTTCCTTTTGTTAAAAACTTCTGATCTCAAAATTGCATAAGGACTGGCTTTTCTTGCCAAAATCAAATAATTAATTAAAAATTAAATAATTAGTAAACAATTAAATTAAATAATTAAAAATAAATAATTAAAAATCTGACTGCTTTTCTTGCCAAAATTAAATAATTTGAATCCATGCTTGTTGGTCACATCCTGTTTTGAATTTTGTTTTTATACTTACTGATATTATTTCTTGCATATTTATCAGCTAAGTTTTATTATCTCTCTATCAAACGTTTTATTATCTCAACATCTGAAAGGATTACTTCTGTGTGTTTTGATGGTTTGTATTTCAGGTGGATTTATTTGTGAAATTTTCAACACGGCAAAAGAAGGCATACTCATCACCATTAAGAAATCCTGCTAACCAACAAACATTCACAATCCTGCCATGGATTAGAATAAAAAATACTCAATCAATGCAAATGATATGTTTTTCTGAGTAATTTATTTCATTTCAAAAAAAGATATCCCCCCATAAAATAAGGCTATAAGAGTACAGAAGCATATCAGTTAAAACCATATCCGAATGCGTATTTTCTGAGCAATGCAAGAAATAAAACCTGATGTCACTAGTACTTTCATAAATCTAAATCTCTTTTCAAGACCTCATTGCCTAGAACATGAATTAGACCTATAGCATCTGTTTTGGGATAAAGAGAGCACAACTTGAAAGTCTTGGGACATAGGAAGAGCTTGACATTATATAATGGTGTAGTGATGTTCCCTGTTTGTTCTATTCCTTTCCTAAAAATAAAATCTAAATATTTTCCTTGCCTTTTTGATGATTATTCAATACTTATATGACATTTACATTCAGTTATCCATCTTTGCAACTACATCTCACTCCTGACTATAAAGACTAACACAGAGCCCTTAATTTTTTATACAAAGCTAAAATTTTCCCATGCACATCACTTTAAATTGTTCAACACCAAATTTCCTTTGCCATTTTATTGCTTAGTTGCTTAGTGACATAAAATTTGCTTGCAGTCCTCCACATTTGGCCCTTGTCCTTTGATGTTCAGGGTGACTAACTATCATTAGCAAGCTTGACTTGTCCCTTTTCCAAGACATTTTCAATATATCGAACAGTCTCTGAAGAATTTTTTGTGGTTTCCCTCTAATGTGAAATGAAACATTTACTTCTACCCTCTATTTTCTGTCTTTCATTCAGATATTCATCTAAAGAAAAATTCCCCTTTAGGCCACAGATGTTAACTTTCTTAAAATCTTTACTGAGGGATTTTGTAAAAAGCCTTTTGGAAATCCAAGTAGATGGTACCTACCAGATCATCCTCATCTACATGGTTTTTTATTTTTCAAACTACTCTGAATTTATAAAGCAATACTTCATTGGACAAAAACAGGGAGTAGTTCCAGATGTGTATTATTTCTGTTCTCATTAAACATGCTACTTATGTGCACTGTAGATTTCAGCCTCACAGGCCTGTAGTTCCTCAAATCATCCCTGGAATTATTTCTATAAACTGACATCCCATTTGGCAGTCTCCAGACCTTTTACTAAGGCAGTTTCAGGCAAGAAGTTACATACCTCCATTAACAACTCAGCTATTGCATCCTTGCATTGTCCTAGAACAACTGCCTGAATAACATCTGCTCTTGGCTATTTTTTACTGTTCAGTTGTCCATTTGTTTCTTATCCATTTCTGTAGTCATTTCAATTTCAAAGAGATACTCTGCTCAGTACTCAACAGCAGAAAAAGTTATTCCTGAATGTGAATGTGAACACTGATATAATTCATACAAACTCTAAAGTGAGATTTTCCTTCTGTATCATTACCAGAAAGTGGCCCTGTAGACTAACTGAAAGGCTTCCTGTTTTTAAAAAGTATATTTTTGGAACAGTTTTGTTGACCTTACAGCATTTTCAAATATAAGCTCTCAGAATTTATGATTGTATTTTCCTTACTTGGATATGATTTAAGGTTTTAGAAGGACACACTTGAGCTACAAAGCACCGTTTTTCTGTTAACTGAGACACTCAACTGGAATTCTTAAAAAACTGGTCTTGCACAGAAAGCAGCTGTAAGAAACTGTTGGCTTTTTCCTCCCTTTCTGATATTTCAAAATGGTTAAAATCAACCTGTGAGAATTATTCTTCCTTTTCTTAAAATAATTTAAATCTACCTTCATCTTAACTGGAAGACTATATTTGTACAACAACCCTTTACTCTCTTCTTGTTGAAGATGTTCCCTTTCTCACAGCATTAGTAAAGCATTAGGTAGCAGAATCTAGAATTTGTTTTAGAATGGAAGTATCATTTTAGGTCTCTGATTTTGTCTGTGACTTTTCCTGTCTCATGTTATCTGTGCACTGGTTAATACATATCAATAATTTTTAATATAGATTCAGTTGTCCCCCTTACAAATTGAATGCTTTTTAAGCTATAGAGCCATACATACTATCATTATATCTCCAAGAATCAGTGTGAGGTAGACCTTCAGCAAAAAATACTTTTACTTTAGTCCAAGTCCAAAAGACCTTCTAACTTGCAGTTTAAGGAACACGCTGGAAGATACAGAATCAAACTCACTTGGTCACAATCAGAATGGAGCCATGATCTCCCAGCCTGTGACTGAACAGTGCAGAGTCATCAGAGAAACTAACGTCATCTTTTACACAAACACCAATGTTTTGAAAAAAGTGAAACCCGAGTCCTCTGAAATAAACACTCTTTGAAAGAGTACCCAGGGTCTAAAATTCTGCAGCAGGGCTTGACCACCTTTGGTGTATTGTCTCTTGGGCTTTGTGAACTTCTGAGGTGCCAAGAGGGGGAACTGGATCTCTTGTTCAAAAGTACAAATTCAGTTATTCAAATTTCAGCCAAAGACTGAATCAACCAAGAGATTTATATGACTAACAGCCACTTAGGCACTTTAATGTTTATATATTAACGGGATGAATAAAAATCCCACTAAATTGCTGCTGACCATTTTAAGTCATCCTTATTTTAAAAATTACATCACCTAACCTTAATGATTTGCAACATAGATGTTTACATCTGAATTAGTCATCCTTAGTTCCTCTCATACTCTATGGAGAGTAAAGGGATTTAGTTTCTAAGGTATGATTCACGTGGCCTACTTTTGAGGTCTACAGTGCATCCTGTGGACTATACAGTGAGCCCTTGGTCACAAGCTCAGATGTACCTGCCCACACAGTAGGTGAGCACATTTTTGACAGATGATTTGAAACTCTGGTGTCAGCAGAGCTACAGATCATTTGTACACTCTGTACAGCCATAAAACACCTGTGCATAGCAAGTGCCAGGCAATATGTGCTATTTTAAACCTCAAAGAGAAGTCATATTGAAAACTGATATAAGATAAAAGCAAGCCCATGAGCAGTTACTGTGGCTGACACGCAGGGAATTAACAAGGTGCTCTGTGTGACGTGGATGCAAAATGGCCCAGGTCATCCTGTGCTAAAGCTGTACAGAGCCCTTGTCAACTCTGTGTTTCACTGAGCTGATGGCACTAGGCATGAGCACATCTTCCCCAAAGGTGCCAGCACACTAGACAGCCTGCAGGTACCAGCTAATCTTCTTAGAAAGCCTAAGCATAAGTGGATGCCTGAAACGTCAGAATGCCTAAAATTTAAGCACTGAATTTTTCAGGTCCTGCTAGCTCTAGATTTAGTGAATTTCAGTATAAAATATTTCTGTTGTTTTAATCTCTAAGTCAGAGAATTTAGTGTTGAATTTATCCTAATTTAACTTCACAGCTCATGGCTTATCTGCTATTTATTTTTCATAGAAGGTATATGCCTTCCAATAGGTTCTGGAGTACACTGACTTCAGATTTTCAGCAAGTCAAAATGGACTGTGTCCCCCCAAAAAACTGGTAAGAAATTGAGTTTGTGGCCTTTACAACACTAATGGTTGCAGAAGACATTTTACTGAAGGAGGTGGAGGAATAAACTGAGTGGTTGAAGTTATCTGAAGGGCAAAAAAGAATTGCATGATGAAGCCCAAGCTTTCCTTTCTGGGCTACTTTTTGAGGTGGCTACATCAAATGATTTTTATCATCATTACACTTGACATACTTAAGCAAGATAATGGCAGGCAGCTAGTGATATACCCACAATAGAACAGAAAGATTTCCGGTATAATTTTTCAAGGAAAAGGGTTGTTGTGCTTTATTTGTTACTTCTCCTATTTCTTCACTAGAGGAAGAATTTATATCTTTCTTTAACATAAATGTTATTAATGGTAAGTATCTACAGCTCTCTCTAGAAACAAAAAAACTCATAAAAATTGTAGTCCAGAACATCTAGTAGCTGTCTGTTACTCTTTAGGTAAGGCAATTGACTTGATTTTCCATTTAAATTCACTTAATTTCACAAATCTATACAACTACGACCAAATCATACTGTACTGACTCATAACATATTTAGTACTCCCAGTGACATAAACAGAAATTGCAACTAAGCGATGATGGAAGGATTTGTTCTCTAATCAGTAAATATTGCTGGTTTTGTAACCCTCTACCGTAGTCCAACATTTCTTCCACAAACAATCACCCACAAGGTCTGGTCCTTGCCTACAGCACACAGTCCACATCTCACAACAGGGAAATGTATTCTGTTTTATAAGGCCCTGGGGAATGAAAGAGGCACTGATCTTTGCAAGAACAGAAGACTTCTGTGAAGTGGGATTCTGCCTGGCCTAGAAACTACTGTTTACAGTGGCATTTGGTAATTCATTTGTTATGGAGAATATGTAACTGGAGCAGAGTTACAGGTTTAGATTCAGGTTTTTATTTCTTCATGCTCTGACAGAAAGCTAATCAACATCTGAAGCAGTAAACCAAAACGCTAAGGTACTTTTCAGTGCTGCTGGCATTTATTAAACTTCTCTACATAATGTTCCTTTCATATTGATCCATGGTAGCAATAAGAGTATTCCCCCTGAAGAGTCAAACTTCAAATGTGTTCTGAGAGTATCACTGCATCCCTGAGTCATGGATATTGCACAGCTTTTACATGGATGTGTCAGTGCTACCCCTGTTTAGATTCATTTGCTTTAGGGTACTTTTCTTTCTTTGCCCCAAGACAAAACAGCAGGCAAACCGTTGAAGCTCCCATGCCTTTTGACCTTGCCAAGCTTTGTTAGAGCATCTTATCTTTACACAGTACCCACAAGTGTGCATAGGACACTAGAATCAGTGTACCAGAAACTCAGTGTAGTCTTGAGTCACAGCACCATAGGCTAAGAAGATGTGACATGCATTTCCATATCAAAACAAGAAAAACCTTTATTTCCCCTCTTCACCGATGCATAACATCCCAAAAGGCAAGAATGGCCTTCAGCTAACACAGATCAATTTTCTTTCAGCTTCAATCACCGTTTAATTACTGTTGACTTCTTTAACCTTTTTCTCTTCCTTTATGGATTAGATTCCTTTATACTCTATTGCCATTTACTTTCTCTGTGACATAAGCAAACTTAAAATGGTATGATAAAATTTCAAATTTTTCTTCTTCCTTCCTACTCTTTATGTTCAATTTACTTCAAAAAACCAAATCATTTATTGAGGAGGAAAATATTTTTAATGAATAGTCTTTCAACTTTATCTTTCTCCAGTATCTAGACATCATTTGCTTTAAGCAAGTAATTGCCCAGATGGCTGAATGGCAAGCTGGATAAAAGTACTAGCTTTTCACCTCTTAGCATTTTAGGAAAAAAACACCCACATAGTAGTATAGATTTGATACAATAGGTTTTGTTGACTTATTTTCCTCTTCAGCAGATATTCCACATTTCATTAACTGAGCCAGACAAAAATTAGTAAAATTAACAGTTTTTATCAGAATAAAAGCCATTGTTCAGTAGACATAGTAAATGACTGATTTCTCCACTAATGGCTGTAGAACAGTCAGAATATTGGGCAGAAGTCCTCCAAACAAAAACCAGATTGTTCATTCTTTGTCACATTCCTTCTGCTGGGTCTGATCCATATATATCTGTATCACTGGGCATGAACTGGTATAATTCAGAACAGAACATGGGCCCCTGTATTATTCAGATCAATCCCTTTTAATTAACTTCAACTGGACATGGAATTAAGATACTTTGCTTTCTAGTACCCAAAATTTTTGCATTAGGACTCCTAGAATTGCACATATACCGACTCCTTGGTGAAGCTGCAAATATCAAACACCACCTATACAGGGATAGTACCAAGGGAGTTAGGCAGTAAGCTGGGGAACAGACCGATTTTTTGTTTGCATATTCCCAGGGCCCAAAGGAAGGAGTGGAACTTTGAGTATTACCAACCACAGTGTAATTTCCTGTGAATCCATTACCATAGATTTCCTTAAGAAATCTTCTGTATTTCTTTTGATATTTTTTTTTCAAAACATTTATCCTTGAACTTCTGATTAACTTGGAGTAATTATGTTTCAAGAAATACAAAATAGAAGATGTTAGAAAACTGAGGGTGCTCTGAGGTACATGGTATTATTATCAATAAATTTGATTTTTATACATCCTTTGCATATCACAATTAATGGAAATAAAAATAGTGTTCCCTCATGGGATCTTAGCACTGATGTCAATTAAAGCTATTTCCTTTTTTTTTTTGCTACATATCTTGAGTGAAAGAGACATATTTGTTTCTCCTTCTTGTACTTTCAACAAGTAAAAATGAGGGTAAAACAAGGCATAAAAAAGTAGTAATTCTTACCTCCATTATACTACATAATACTTTTCTTGCATTTATTAAAACACATTTTTTATTTGTGACATATTTTTGATTCAGTTACAGTAAAGTAAGGTAAATGAAGAAAATAATTTAAAAACAATTTTATGGAATAAAACACATCAACTACAGATGAGAAAACAGAATGTAATCCCTTTGGGTCATCTAGTCCTTGTTTTATTTGGTGGCGTGTGTTTCTATACTCTGTATACTGCTTCACTGTACGCTTAAATATACATATATACACATACACATAGATAGGTGGATAGCAAATGATGTAGCTTTCACATCCTTACTTTAGGGTGAGGATGAGCTTACTTTGAAGCCAGTGACCTACCTGCTTTAAAGATTGGCAACTGTGACCTAGCTGGTTTTAATTATCTGAAAACACTACACATGACCTATGACATCTTATATCAGGAGCATCATTTTCAAATATAAGATGTCAATTAACATTAGACATTAAGTGAAAGTGTACACACCCAAGTTTAAAAACATCAATAAAATGGTCTGACTCTAACCTACATAGACATGATAGAATGATCTTTTAAAAAAGCCATCAATTTTAGCTAAAACAGTTGGAATTTGTGTTGGTTTAGAAAATTTAGATCTTTCTACAGTGAGTCATTTTATTTATATAACTCGGTCATATCGTCCACAATGGTAAAGAGCCTAGTTAATCAGATCTTCTGCCATTCCATTTCAATCTACCCTTTTGTATGTATCTTAGGACGAGCAGGAAAAGATATCTATTGTTTACATATTTTAGAAATAATAATTAAATGTGGTTTCTTAGTTTAGCTCTGGAAAATGTTAAATGAATTGCCATCAGGCTTGAAGGATTTTATCCTCAGAATGTCAAGAATTATACTCTATTTTTATGGCACTGTAATACCTGCATGAAAATAGTAAGCAATTACCCTAAATTCTGAAATATTTTTTAAAAATCTGGGGCTTTTTCAGTAAATTTACACATTATCCCAAGATTTCAGCTAAAATGCCTTTAATTGTTCTTTAAAACAATTTTATTTAAAAAAAAAAAAATTGTGAAGTTTTCCAAACTGAAGATTTTACAAGCAACTATAATTAATCAGAGCTCAAAATTTTGGGGAAAAATCAGGAATGACCTAAAGGAGATGACTGGATCTTCCTGTGTTTATGTGTTTCCAAAAATGATCAAAAGTTCAAAAAACATGACTAATATCAAAGATCAGTACAAAGTCTAATAATGCCAATTAAGTCTCTGCATGACACATTCAGTCTTCTAATATAGACCAGGCAGTTAGTGAACTGTAATCAGATGTTAAATGTAGTTTATGTCACAGCTATTAATATTTACAGTGTAAATGATCTGAAACAATTTTATCTGTTTTTGTTTGTTTAAATATTTCTCTCTCATTTTCAATTGTTACTTTATCCAATTAGGGCCTGAACATCCCACATAAATCTGAAACTGAACATTTTGCAGCCCTGGAATAAGAGAAAATGTTAAACATGATCTGATAGATGATCTGATAGATCTGGGAGACAAAGGGACAAATCTTTACAGACTGAATTATACTCAGAAAAGATATGTATGAGTCTGCCACAAGAAAGTGTCAGTGACTATTCCTCGGAAAGAGATAATTTACTGTATACTTGTGACATTCCTGGCACTGTGCTCATTCACCCTTGCCATGTCTACACAATGTTTTACGTTTCCCATAATGCTTTGAACTAGGATAAATCAGAAGAAAAAGCTATGTCCTCCACATATCCTTGGGCCATGTCTTTTCTCAAAGTTGGTTAAAAGTGATAGCAATGTTGATATGAAGGAATTCTAGGGCTGCTCTACATTTCTAAACCAGAAGAAACGCACAAAAATTTGCAACCTATGCTTACCTGAGCTTTGCAAAAAATTGGTTGAAAGATGTAATGATTTAGACTTTTGCCACTGCATACTTCATTGGCCATATGCCTTTCTGCTTCTTACTTCTAAAATTTCATTAGTAGTTCATTAAAAAAAAAGTTGTTGCTCTCATTTTAGCCTGGATAGCTCAGGGACAACTGAACCCGGGATATGAAGCAATTGAAGAGGAAAAAGTGAAGGTCAGCTAATAACTTCATCTACTCAGCCACTGAAGTTTTTACTTTGGTTTTTACTTGGAACTTGAAATCTGCATTTCTGTTTTCTCCTCATTTTGAAACTCATTATTTTATGAGTAGACTGTTTCTTTTTTCAGATCATCAACATAATGATTTATACTGAAGAAGTAGCTAGCTTAGTCAAGTAAGTTAGACAGTAATATTCAGTGGAAAGGATTAAAAATAAGACTTGCCTAAAAGAAGCCAAAATCAAGGGTTAAAACCATGTGGAAAATTTCCTTTTAACATTTAACTATTAAGATGGCAGGGATAACTGGAGAAAGAAAATATTGTTCATGAATGCCATATGTATCAAAACTATTGCTGACTCTTCAGGTAGAAGAAAAAATTCTTGTCCTGTACTCACTGCATAGGAAGTATTAGCAAATGAAGACTAACATACATTTGGCCAAAATATAAGCCAAGTAGGTTGCTGCTTGTACTGCTTCTTATTTTTATCCAAGACTTCTACCTTGTTCTTCTGCTTTCATGCTGCTGCTATCTTTCCTTCTCCTATAACACTATTTATACTCTTAGATAAACTTAAGGATTCTGAGTACATTCTTTAAAACCCACTGTCTTACAGTCACTGAAAAAAAGTCAGATATTCCTATTATTTGCTTTCTAACTCTTCTGCATCATCTGTACCAGACTTTATCTTATTTTGCAGATTTCTGCAGCCTGTTCTAATGCTACCTCTTTCTAACCACTCCTTGAGCTTTTCAAGCAAATATGCAATAAAAAATATATTTGTTTTCTGTTTTCTGCTTGGTAATATAAATATTCATGCAGCTGTCTGGAATTCCTCTGTTTAGAGAAATAAGACTGAAAAATAATGAAAACTATCATACAAATGATAGTTTTCACAAATAAGAACTGATTTACTGCACTAAGCATGAAAGCAAAGGTGTACAATCGTAAATGTTCATATTGTTGAGTTCATGCTTTGTATAGAATCTATTTTCAGCAGTTGCTAAAGATCAAATGCTTTTAGATGTGAGGTCATACACAGAGCTTCTCTTATAATAGAAAATTAAACAGTTCTTCATGCACATAAATTAGAGATCTTCTTTTGTTATGCAGGAAACTCCCATATCTACATAATGTAAACCATTACACGGTTTACAATTAGCTGATGAGCTAATGGACAATGCATTGGATGGAAATCCACAGACATTTTATTAATGGATTACTCCTATGAGAGCTTACAAACACTCATGTTTTTTCTTCAGACTTTTAGGCGTATGAATCACAAAAGAAGCATATAAACAGTTCCAACGCATAACATGAAGCTAGAGAAGAAAGCAAACTGTTACAATAATAAATCCCTTGGCCATACACAGAATTATTATGTGTACACTTTTGTAAGTGGGAAAAAAAGGTTAAAAAGGCCAAGTATTCTGTAAATCCAAACTTGACATTTGATTCTATTTACCTTTCTGCTTGACCTGAGTAGGAAGGAAAAAATTACAAAATATAAAAAACTCAGTTCACAACTATCCACATGAGATTTCAGAATGGTGATCTTAATGTACTACTTTGAGCCCTTCCTGGTCTTCACTTGGCATTCCCAAAGCCTTCCCATCATCTTTCAAAATCTAGTCACTGCACATCATTCAAAAAACATAGAGCATATATTTTTAATAAGACAAAGATATATAAACATATATTGCTTTACTCAAATAGAGAGATGGTAGGTTATTTTGTTTTCATGTTATTTGAGGCTAGAGAAAATAATGGATCACACTTTCAGCTGGATTTCAAAAACACGCCAGCAAAATATGGCACGAATCCTTTTCGCTGGATTAGTATGGATGAGTGTTTACATGTAATCTGTCATTTACTTCTATAAACCCATATTTAGCACGCAAGTAGATACTTGCATGTTGTCACTGGACTCTACTTCTATGGTTGGTCAAACCAAAACCTTGATGTGCATTGTAGTGAACAGTGCTGCCCAAAAACTACTTCATTCAAATTCTGCAGCTCAAATCTATTTCTAAATAAGTGGTATCAGTTTTCTAAGAAGGTCACTCCTTGTAAAGACTGTGGTTTTGTTGGGATCAAGTGGAATACTTATTTTATAATTCAGTATTTTATTTAAATTTTTATTTTATTTTTTTACTCTCTATGGCTACATTCACATCCTCTTCCTGGACTCATTTCTTGTAATTTAAAAGATTTTTTTCTTTTTTTGAGATTTAATCACTACTTCTAACTGAACATCAGCAGAACTAAGTATGGGTCAAAACGATTTGCCAGTTTCAACCAAGAGAGAGAATTTCTGAACACGGATCCAGAATGGAATGTGTGTTTCCTTAAACTTGGGTTACAGAAAACACAGGAAGAATTTCTGTTTTCCCCTCTCATAAATACAACTTTGTTAACTGTTACTCTGTTATTGATATGGTACTTTGTTTGTAAGCATTATCTATTACTTTTAAACTCTGTTTACAAGTATGGCATCTATCAGAATATTTGGCCATAAGAATGCAAATGAGTTTCAGGGACAATTTAATAGCACAGAATCTGTGAGATTTGATCCCTTGAAGTTCTCAGCTCACCACTGTGGGATGCCACTTGTCTCACAAGACCTCGGAAGTTTAACAGCCATGTAAGTCTATATTAAGCATTGCCCCTATTTGAAAAGACCAATAATTCCATCATTCAACCAGTTAAATAGTTGGGAGGATGATCTTCCATGTTTGCACATTATGCTGAATATAGTGGTTGTTGGTTTTTTTTTAATTATTAGTTGTCCAAAGTCAGATTAGATTGAACTTATCATCAAAGCCATCTAAATGTAAAAAAATGAGTTTGGGTAGTTCAGGGTTATAAGCTCTGCACCTGAAGAGTTTCAATCACAAAGTAGCAGTGATTTTGAACTGCAGTTTTCAAAGGACTACAATTGGCACGGGGAAGCTGTATTCTTCACCTCACTTCTTCCTCAAGTATTTTTCTCTGACTAATTAAATAATAATACATAACAAATGTTACTTAAATTTAAAAATTATCTGCAGGTGCTCAACCCTGACAGGCATCCTGTGATATAAGTATTAGCTCTGGTACTTCTGCAGCCAAGAACTGAGCACTTAAGTAGAATCAGAGATAGACTAGGAGCAAGACAGGAAGGTGAATATCTTCAGGATCCTGCTTGCCTAATTCAAGGGCAAAACATGTGCATGAGCCATAGGCACAGCAGCATTGATGCATTAAGTACACTGCCTGCCACCTCCAGCAGATGTGGGACAGGGTGAGATGTACAAGGAGGTTATAGCTGCGCCTGCCCAGAGTGCCTGGCTCTGCCCACCAGTCCCCTACATGGGAGAGCTGCTGGCTCCTCTGTCACCTTGACATGTCTGCCCTTGTTCAGTTTGATCAGATGTCTGCTTGCAAGCTTAGGAAAGATAAATTTTCTGAAGCTGCTTTTAGTGCAGCTTTTCCTAATGCCGAAGAATGCCAGGGACCCCACTTAACACAGTGCAGTTAAAAGGCTTATTTAATTTTTGGCTATTATCTTGAAGGACTCAATTCTGCAGTATGAGTAATAGAGAATTACAGCTATCTGGAAGTACAGCTGTCTTTATCTGCCTTCAGTAGCACTTACAAGCAAGTTACTGCCTCATTACCAAACCTGGAGCCTGAGATTTATTTGCACAGGGACAGAATGATCATGCCCAATGTCAGGTGAAGGACACTTGCTTTCATTATATTTCCCTTGTCTCTTGTATTATTCACATATTTCCTATTCTTTAATGTCTCTTCTCTTGATTATTAATGTATGAAGAATGCTGGCTGCACAGTTCAGAACATGACAACACCTGAGAAACCCCAAAGAAGCCAAGCACTGCTATGTGTTATTTATAGGGTTTCAGATTTTTCTGTATTTCCCTCAATTTCTGGGATTTTATAATTAAGGAGAGAAAGGCTGCAAACTCAGATTCAGATGGTGAAGGAAGCTCCAGAGCTCTACACTTGACCTACTTATGCCAGAATGTCTCTTTAATCACAAAAAAAAATTCTTGTTGTAGGGGGTCAGAGGCTTCATGTATTAATGCACAAAATCATGGGATTGAGCTGAATAATTTATTAATTGCTTTTGCACATCACACATAGCACTTTTGGGGGGGAAAGGGGTGAAGTATTTGATGAAGTAAAACATCTTAGTCATTTAAACTCAGTTTAAGAATAGAAGGGCAAAATGACAAGTGATTCCTTCCACGATTTCAATGATTAAGAATTTGAACTGGTGTTTCAAATTCACCAACACCGCAGATTTTCTGTTATAGCTGAAATTATCTAGCAATGTCATTGTACCTCATGACTGGAGGGAAATTAGCACAGTGAAATAGTCTACAGAGGACTAATAGAACTAATTCTCGAGACAACGGGATTGTCTCTGCCACTCAAGCACTGTACGTGAGCTTGAGTATGTCTGGATCTCCATTTTTTATTTTTGTTTATGTAATTTTTTGGTGCAAATATGAATGAGAGAAAAAGGAAAGCATTTGTCTTATAGTTGGGATGTATTTTGAAATCTTAAGGTGAATAATACTGCATGGGCAGCATTTAACCTCAGTTTGGACAGCCAGCCAAAATGCTCACGTGACTTTTGAGGGTCTCCTAGTTGATGCTCATAGCTCTCAGTCCTTGGCTCAGAACAGTGATCTTCAGAGGGCAGAGTACTTCATTTGGAAGACTTTTCCCATAGCCTTTTCCCCACTGTCTGGCTCTAGCTGGCCTCACGAAGCCATTATGGAAGAGACCTGCCCTCAATAGCTGCTGGAAAAGGCCAGAGCAGCTGAGAGACTGCAATTACAGCTCATTGTCTGAATATATTCCTCTATTTAGTGACTGCAAAAGAAATCTGCTTAAAAAATACATGCGATCCCTTATTGATTTCCATCTTGTGTAAACTAAGAAAATACACATTCAACTTTTTGCTATTTCAAAGCCCACTAAAGATACTTTTTTGAAAATGTACTTCTCTTTTTATTTTAGATACTGCCATTAAAAATAGACAGAAGAATGTAAAATGTATACGTAGGGCTGTGATTGCTGAACAGTTTGTTTAAGTTAGCGAAACTCTATATTTTATTGGTGTACAAATAATTCAGAATTGTTTGGATTATGAAACTAAATATAAAATGGAAACTGTAAAAAGACATGATGAAACAAAGTGGGATTAAAAAATACCTCTCAGTAGTCTCCTATATGGCTTAAAGACAGAACGTGCCACCAGTAGTGTAAAACTGTTTCATGTGTCATTCTTAGAGAGACTTTGGAATCTTTCTGTTTGCTCATCTTCTTAATTTTTCTTATAATATTTTAAGACTACTTTTTGTAGAAGAGTTTATTAAATACAATATATTAGACTTCTGTTCAGAAATTGCATGCCAGCAACTCACAACA